>CAMOHE010055363.1:13305-24753 GCA_946598075.1 Artocarpus hirsutus
AAATTCATAAAATAAAAATGCAAAAATATTACATTGCGTGAGCGGTATCCATTCTCATCTTCACCATTCGTCCGCCGCTCACCACTGCCCATCAAGTGCCGCTGACAGGTTTTCTTACCTACAGCATGAACATACTTAAATGAGCTTTCGCTCAGCAAGTAGGAAATTAGTCTCGCAAAACGTAAATAAAAACCATTTTTATAAAAATATGCATGAGCATTTTATGCTTGCTTATCAACTTGAATTATGCTTAATTATTTAAGCTTTATTTTATCTTCTTACTTTGGGCCCAGTGATCGTACCAATTGCGCGTGAGTCTTGGGAAGTTAAGGTTCACGAGGTCCTAACGACACCAAGATTATTCATTTCTTTAACATGGAACCTCCCCGTGGGTCGGGAGGTTGGTACGATACCCTTAACTTATCATATAAGTTTCACTTGCATTATTGTGTGTATGCAGTATGACTTGAAGGTGATAAAACAATATAATTTCACTACATGACATCACAATTTCATAATTCATGAATCTTAAATCATAATCATGCTTGACTTGAAGGTGATAAAACAATATAATTTAAATATTGCATACATCACACATTAATCATCACATTATCATCATGGCATTTCACATCATGTCATAACATAACATATCACATCATAACATATAACAGTGTAATAAATCACTGATCATGCATTTTCATAAATTTTATGAAAATATTTAAAATTAATTTATTTTTATACTATTCATACTGTAGGCGAGATTCCTACTTACCTGGACTCCGAACTGAGCTAGTCCAGTTGCATCTCGCTGTATCTGCAGTCTGTGTAGCATCCTCAGCAGTGCTCCTCGAGCAGCCGTGGATGGCTAGGAATACTCCATGGAGATTTATTATTGCTGAGAACACCATTCTAGACTTCGTTACTATATTTTGAGTCGCCTCAATCTATGTGCAGTCGGTATCGGACGATTTTTATTAGAGTGGAATTAGCTCAAACGGAGGTCAACATCGCGTTTAGAGCATCGAAACAAGTCGGGAAGTGGTCTCAGATCATCGATCGGAGGTCTGGATCACAAAAACCTGAAGTGGTGGTTGACCGACCGTTGATCGACGTTGACCGCCTTTAACCAGCATTGACCGATCGCAATTGGTCTCCGTTGATGGCTGGACTCGGGCCTACCCCCACTAATTTGACCTTCTAAGTTAAATGGCAGTGTCAATTTTGTCCAATTCGGCCTCTAACATAGCCAATTGAAGCTTGACATTTGCTGTAAAAATGGAGATTCTGATCTCCCACCTCCGGTGATGGCTCGGCCAAATTGGGTTAGGGCTTTTGTTCCTTGACATCCTCTGAGTGTTTCCCCCTTAATGGCATGGCTCAACATAGCGTGGCATGGTGGCTGCGAAGCTCTCATAGCCGCGCACAAGGTGGAGGCCGTGCGTGGTTCTCCGACGGGTGTTTCGTGAAATTGGATAGGGGGATTGCTTTATCGTGGTCCTCTAAACATTTTGCCCCAACCAATTCGAGGCTTAATGGTCATGAATGGTGGCAACGGTGGTTGTCGTAGTGGTGGACGGTGTCAGCTTTCGAACTCCAACGAAAGTTAGCTGGGTCATGAAATTGGATGGGGGAAAATCTTCCCCATCCCCCTCTAACCATAATTGAGTCTTCAATTTGACTCAACGGTGACGGGATGACCAAAATCACCATCCCATGGTGGTGGTAGCTATGGCACTCCGACGTACGGCCAAGCAAGGTACAATTGGGCGGGGTTTCTCACTCCCTGACGCCCTCTGAGTCGAACAGCATGGGCAGTGTTGATCACAGTCACCGTCGCCGGCAACGGCGACATCGTGGGTCGACACAACGACAAAAAGGGGGCTGCTCCGACGAAGCCCCTTCGGCCAAAATCAAGCTGTAATATCGGTGCCATTCTCTTTGTCTCTTCGTTCTGAGTCCATTGGCACCAAGATCGTGTCGATCGGAGCTCGAACGGAGGAGATATCACACCAAAAAATTTTGTGATTTTTGGCCACTTTGACCGGCACGTGAGGGCTGCTTTGGTGACGTTTTGGGTGGCACGGCATACCATTGGAACCAACTAGACGAGAGCTTTCCAATGGTATGGGTGGTGTCAAAAATGGAGGTCGGATCTTGGACTGTGTTTGAGGAGAGTGAGAGAGTGGAGAGAGAAAGTAGAGAGAGAGCGCGTGAGCTGATATGATTGGCCTTTTTTTTTTTGTATTTATAGACAATTTGTGGTCCACACAGTCTAAACCGTGCAGTATCGGGTAGATCAAATTTGATCTGTAACTTTTAAATTTTTGTGGACATAATTGTACTTTTGAAAACTGTAATTTATTTGCACTATAAAAATAATCACATAAATTTATAATTCTCTTGTTGTATTATTGCGTTATTGCAATATTCATTTTGACATAGAAATCATTTTCGTAAATTTATCCATACTATATGGATTTCGTGATTTAATTTTGAAACAATAAACATTGATACATTTGTCTTCAAAATCGATGATTAACTATTTTCACAACTGTATCCACATTTATACATATGGATATATGTATATGAATTCTAAGAAATATATTGTGCATTTAAAACTTTGATCAATATAACTATTTTATTATTATTTATTTATTTTATTTTTTATTTTTTTTAACTTTTAAAAACTTTAAAAATGTGATTTAAAACATATATTTTCATTAAAACTTTTCATGTTGTAAACTTCAAATTCCATTATAAAAACAATAGTTGTAATTTCATAAAAGTTTTGTGAATTAAATTGACTATCTGAAAGTCAATTTAATTTAAATTCTAAACTTAGCACAATCTCGTGCTTCACGAACTACATTTTGTAAAGAGCCATTTATGGGTCCACTTCTTACCAATAGATCAGCGTTTGTGGACTCCATCAATGCTTTTCTTCTTCTTCTTATTCACTATTGTTTTAATAACTAATATTATTATTATTGTCATTGTTATTACAACAATAATAATAAATAACCTTACATAATTATTAATGTGTACAATAATTAATTATACACATTCAAAACATTAGAATTTCTCAGCTTCCAATGATCCTTATTAATTTCTTAAAATTCTTATCTTACTTTATGATCTCTGTAATTCCCGAGATCATTCTTAGTAAAATTGTCATAAACCTTGCATACTTAAACTTGGTGCTTACTTTTTTTTTTTTAAATTATGGTATGGAGCTCATGATCACTATTGATCTGGGTTTCTTTTACTAAACTAATATCGCATAGGAATTTTCACATAATCTTAGTAAGTTGAAAACTTCACTTATGCCAAATAACATCATCTTTTTGGCTCATGCATAAAATTAATAAATCATAAACTTTTGGTTTAGCACATTAAATAATTATCCTTAATTATTTTAATGCACTATCATAACTTCACACTGTTACATGTTTCATAAATAAAGCACATAAATTTGTGCATTCACAACATTATTTATCTCTAAGGTCTTACGGCTAGTAAAACCTTCAAATTTGCGTGTTAATAATTGCTAAGTTGTATTTTCTTATGCTCTTAGCTGAGTAATGTGAGAAAAATCTTTAATTAATCATAGTTATTAATGTTTGAATTTTTTGGGTCATTACATTGGGGACCTATGGACCTATAACCCAAGCTCCAATAAATTTGACAATTAATCAAACTCTTTAATTAATGTGTCAAATTTATTAGTTTCAGTGTTACTCCATTAAAAACCTGAAACTAAACTCTTGGGATTATAGTAAAATTACTTAAAAAAAAATTAGCGAGTAGTACATTGATATAATCTTTACATATAAGTCAGTCCTCCATAAATAGTTCATAATAAGAGCTAGGTTCAATTTTTGTTTACCTCTCTTATTATATCTTCATCCTTGAGTACCAATAATTTTCTAATGAACAGTTAATTTATAATTTTATTATGAACAAGCGCTCTACTGTTCAAACCTCGAATCATCACTCAAGAGAACTATTTTTCTAACTTAATATTATTCCCAACCATTTATTACATTATATGTTCAAGATACTAAGTTATGATTTGTGCTTAGACAAATCTTACCATGCAAGTCAAAAAACATAATGTCATAAATAGGAGTCTAATAAATACTCAGGATTAAGACTGTCAAATATATGATCATCATAGTAATAAATTTAAATATTCTATTTGTAACGGACGATTGTTAGAAATTCATAATTTATCTGGTCCTGTCCTATATAATCTCATTATATAAAGTACCTTCAATCTAATGTCTGTACATTAATAGTCCGGATAATGACTATTTCATTCTAAATGAGGTTGGACCGTACTTGTAATATTTAATTAAAGATCTCAAACTTTAATTAATTATTGCGAACTATTTAAATTATTATCTATAAATTTTATTCCTAAGCATATAACACTTCTATGCTAAATTTATAGTCACATAAATAATCATGGAATTTTCTTGATGTTTATAAAAGTATTCATAATACATATAAGCAACCAAAATAATAATAAATGTCACTTTATTTATTTATTAACAATATATACAATGTCATAACTTTTATGGTACCAAACCCAACATCAATATTGGTGGGTATGCAACTCAACGTTTGATTGATGTCGCTCCAGAGACTATCGGATGCTATGTTGTTCTGTCTAACATGTATGCTGCAGCTTGAAAGGGGGAAAAAGTTTCTTCGATAAGAGAAATGATTGAAAAGAGAGGAATCAGGAAGGAACCGGGATGCAGTTATATAAAGCATAAAGGCATGCTTCATGAGGTTATTGTGGGAGATAAATCTCATCCTCAGACAAAAGAGATAGATTCTAAGATGAGTGAGATGAGAGAGAGATTAAAATCAGTGGGTCATGTTCCAGATACAAGTCAAGTTCTGGTGTGTCTTGAAGACGAGAAACAGAAGGAAGCTGAACTTAAGAACCATAGTGAGAGATTGGCGATTGCTTTTGGCCTCATTAATATGGATTCTGGGAGTCCTATTCGCATTATTAAGAACCTTCGTGTTTGTAATGATTGCCACTCTATAACTAAACTCCTATCTTTATCTATAATAGAGAGATCATCGTGAGAAATAACAGCCCCATCATTTCAAAAAGGGGTTATGTTCATGCAAAGATTTTTGGTGACTGCATATTTTGTTGGCTTGTATTGATGCTCATGTTTTGCTCAAGCAAGAAGCAGAGAATACCTCTAAGTTTATCTATGTTCAAAGGGGAATTTGGAGCAGCCGCTATTCCCTAGTTATTCAGAGTTAAGAATATCCTTAACCTGTTATTTTTTGTATACATTATGATTTATTTTTTTTCTTTTCTTTATTAAAGTAGGTGAAAAGGTTAGAAAATTTTTGAGTCGTCCATTGCAACGTTTAACTCTTCTATGTGCTAAATTTAAGTGTTTCTTTTATCCTGTTGAATGTACTTCATACATTGCAGTTTGGAAAACGAAGAAACGTTAAGAGCCATTCCATTTGAGGTTGGATTATAAGATTCAGTTGCCCACAAACCCAAACCACCCCCCCACACCGCCTCCCGCGCCGCGCGCCCCCCCCCGGGGAAGCATGTGTATTGATTTCTTTTATTATTTAGTTTTATCTATTTCAGGGATGGGTAATTCAAGTTAATGGGAATGCTCAATTCTCGATACAATCAAACCAGTAATGAGTTCAGCACAGAGAAGTTGCGACCTTAAGTGAACATAATAATCATTTCCAGGAGAAGCAATTTCTACTAGTGAAATCACATCAGTACTAAAATGGAGTCCGCATAGAAAGAGCTTCAACAAGAGCATGAAAGCTCAGTAATGTTACATCTGAACATCAAAACCCATCTAGGGGTGCTTCTCTCACTTCCCAGGGACAAAGTTTGTAGCATAAGCCCAAGCATTGTTGGTCACTGGATCAGCAAGATGGTCGAAGAGGTTCTCAATTGGTCCCTTTCCAGTGACTATGGCCTGAACAAAGAAGCCAAACATGGAGAACATAGCCAGCCTTCCATTCTTGAGCTCCTTAACCTTCAACTCAGCAAATGCATCCGGGTCATCAGCGAGGCCAAGTGGGTCAAATGCCCCACCAGGGTAGATTGGGTCCAAGCCCTCTCCGAGTGGTCCACCGCCAACCCTGTAGCCCTCAACAAATCCCATGAGGACAACTTGGCTGGCCCAAATGGCTAAGATGCTCTGGGCGTGGATGAGGTTTGGATTGCCAAGATAGTCGAGGCCACCCTCTGAGAAGATCTGGGAACCTGCCTTGAACCAAACTGCCTCGCCAAACATGACACCATTCTTCGACAAGATCTCAGGGAAGACACAGCCAAGTGCACCAAGCATGGCCCACCTGCTGTGGATGACCTCGAGCTCACGATTTCTGGCAAAGGTCTCAGGGTCAGCTGATAGACCAGCCGTGTCCCAGCCATAGTCACCGGGGAATTCACCAGTCAGATATGATGGGATTTGGTCCGAGAATGGTCCCAAGTACTTCGGGCGGTCTGGGCCGTACCTGTTTTATTGAGAGTAGGTGATATTTATGGTAATATGGAATGGAAATTGAGAGACTCTGATTTAAACTGCCCAAGTATAAACACAATTGCAACCGTGTGATTCTAACATGTGAGAGAGTTAGCTTAAGAAATGTCTCCGCTGTTGCAACAATCTAGATCATTTGTGTGTTGTATGATTGTCGCGAAACTCTTGGAATTAATATTAATTTAATATACAATCTAGATTCCTGTCATGCTGTCATTCTATTGTCTGGGTTGCGGAGAATAAGTAAAAGATTATTTCATGATATCCATGCTATTTTCACTCTTAAATTGTTTCATACATGCCACCTATCAAACATTCCTCAGAAATTGCGATGAAAATACTTTTTTTCATTTTTTTTTTGGCTTGAGTGTAGTTATTTTATGAGTTGATTTTGCACTATTTGTGACTCTTTCTAAAGAATACCAAAGCTTGTAAAATTCAATACAGAATTTAAAAGACGCCTGTTTCTTCTAGGAAAATGCCCTTGCTAAAAGTAAACAAAATAGAACACTGCTAAAGACTTTCACGAAGTTTAAAGACAAATCTTCTCCACATCAAGAAATGAGATTTACTGCACTTTTCAAAATGAATGAAAGTTGTTATGACCAGAATATATATTTTTAAAGTTCTTATTTTTGATAGACTAGAATATATCTCTTTATTTTTTTTGGAAAAAAAGGGAAAGTATCTATCTTTGTCATGAAGTATGAACAACTTATACTTGCAAGAAAGTTACGTAGTTACCAGATGCTCTGGGGAGCACTCTTAACAGTTCTTCTCATGGTGGCACGACCACCACCAACAGCGCCGACCTTCCTGATGAGCTCATTCGACTGCTTCAAAGCGGTCTGGCCAGCAAATGCCGATTGTTGAATAGCAGAGGTGGCCATGACTGTCTTTAGGCTATAGCTTAAGAGGCTTTTTTTTTTTTGGGGTTGAGTTGCTGGTGAGAAATCGTGGGCTGGCAAAGGGTGTTATAATGGGGATTAGTAGATGTTGTGGATTAGGAAATCTACACGTCAGCAACATCCCATTGGTTCTCAAATCAAACCTAGATTTCCATTAAGATTTTAGTCAGACCACGTAGACGTTTTTGGCTTGCCACGTGGCACGAAAGATCTTGGTGGTGGGTCATTTAAATTTTAGGCACTTAAAATTCTGACCACAGAAAGTTTCCAGCGAGTTTAGATACAAAATTTTTGGTCCAATAATGGACGTTTTAGCAGGAGGAAAATCATGTTAGAAAATAATTTTTCATATGGGCACACATATGTATCCGTTATAACAAATCACATTCTGCGTAAGGCTCGTAGGGCCGCTGCTTTGTGTGAGATTTTGTTTGTTAAAGATGTGGAGAAAGGGGCAAATAGCTTAGTTTAGGAGGAGAATAAAAATTAAAAGATGTTAAATTATTAGTGTCAACGGCACAAAGTAGGGGGAAAGTTGAAGAAAAAAGAATTGGAAAAGAAGGAAGGACAGAGAAACGAAAACAAATTTAAAGAAAGGGGAAAGTTGACATAGCACAGATAGAAACTTCAAAATGATGTTTACAGCAAATCTTCCAAAAGTATTTAGAAACACATCCCTATGCTTAAATAAGTAATAAAACGAAAACTTCAAACAGAATCCAATGGGATTCATCAATGGCTCCTAACTTTCGACTAATGGAAAAAAATATTCTTTGAGTTTTTCAAAACTTTAAGAAAATTATTCCAAATTTCTGAAAGGCTAAGAATGCCATCAATATTTTATATTCAAACATGGTCTTCATTTTTTTAAAAATTATTTTTCCGCAGAACTTGAACTCATAACGCAATATATTAAAATAACTCACACAACCATTTAGTAAATATTTTTCAATCATTGCAGAAGTAAACCATATAATTTTAATTAAGCGGGAAATGTACACCTTTTTTTTTTTTGGTTTTACTTTTAGTCGTCTTAGTTTTCTTTTCGATTTTTAGATTATTTTTTCTTTTTCTTTTTCTTTTATGCTTTTTAAGGGTGACTTTTTGTCTTTCATTAGTCATAATAGCATAATGATCAAGAAAATGTATGCATTTGCTTATTGAATGCAGTCAAATTCCACTCATGTGCCTCTTATTCATGGCCTCTTTTATGTTTCTCTAATAATATCATGCTATGTCAACTAAAAAATCATGTCAATTAATATAGTATGCTATATTCACTAAAATGTTATGTTAATTAAAATATTTTGATTGATGTTACACAATATTTACAAGGATACACAAATGGGACATTACGAGCGCAATGGTATACATTTGCAACAATTTTAGGTGAGGGTATAATTTCTAACGAATCCTAAAATGCAAAGTGTAAAAAGCTTTAAAAAGGTAAATAAATAAAGGGTTAATTACAAAATTATACTTCTTTGTTTTAACTTTTTCTCAATTTGTGTAACGACCCTCCTTATATGTCCGTTACTTAACTTCATAATCTTAATATTTAAACATATTTTAATATGAGGTCCTTAAATTTACGGAATAATTTTTTTTACACAAACATTGAAATGGATTCTTAACATAATAAATTTAATTTCTTAAACGTGATTAAAGCGTGATTACAATTATTTTTTTTAAACATAACCATAGTCTCTAAAGACTTAATTTATTACATCATATATTTACTTCTTAAATCGTAGCCATAATAATTCTTTAAAACTTATCCTTTAAACATAGAGATAGTTATTTAAAAAAATGTTACTTTTAACACATATTTTAATTTAAATAAATCTATTTCAAAAACAATTCAAAATTGATTACCATTATAAAATCCTATTTTAAATGCTCTTTCATATTATTTATATATTTTACTCATAATTTATTATCTTAAAACTAACATAATAATTTTCTTAAAACTTAGTCTTTTTAAAACTAATCATAACATTAATTTCTTATAAATTGTTTATTTAAGTTTAACATATTAGTTTTCTAAAAGCATGACCATTTAGACTTTCATAACAACAAATTCATAGCATGAATTCATTAAAAACCTTACTTATTCTAACAGAAAACTCATACAGTCATTTTTATTCTAAATGATTTTGTAATTTTCTTTACTTAAAATTCATGCATATTTGTTGCATTTTCTGATACAACATTTTTAAATCTTAACATTATACAACCCCAGTTTCCAAAAAAAAACTTGCGTATATAATCTTATTTACTTTTTAATGCATACTTAATTTCGTAAAATAAAAACATGTATAATTTCGTAAACTTATAAATGCGAAAATGTTACATTTGCATAAGCGGTATCCATTACCATCTCTATTGTTCGTCTGTCGCTCGCCACTGCCCAGTTGAGTGATGCTGACAGGTTCCTTGCCTATAACATGAACACACTTAAATGAGCTTTTGCTCAGCAGGTAGAAAGTTCAACTCGCAAAACAAATTTGAAGATCATTGGATATATCAATGCATGATCATTTTATGCTTGCTTATTAATTTGTTTTATGCTTAGTTATTCAAACTTTGCTTTCTTATTAATTTGTTTTATGCTCAGTTATTCAAACTTTATTTTAACTTATTGTTTGGAACTAGTGATTGTACCAGATGCACGCGCGATCAACGGGATATTAGGGTTTGCATGGTCCCAACAACACCGTGACCAATTATAATTTATTACTTTAACATAGAGCCTTCCCGTGGGTCGAGAGGTTGGTATGACATACTTAATTTATCTTGCTTAGTTTTACTTGTATTATTACGTATATGCAGTGTGACATGTTACTACGTAGCACTACATATCAATACTAAAAACATGCTTAATTGAAAGCAAGTAAACAGTATATTTTAATATTGCACACATCATTCATAACTTTAACTCATCATATCTTAGATACATATATACGCCATAATTATAGCAGGGCAAATCATTGAACATGCTTTTCATATTTTTAGAAATCATGTAAAAACAGTTTGATTTAAAAGCTATTCACACTATAGGCGAGATTCCTACTTACCTGTTTCAGTGAAATATGCTTCCCTATAGATTATGAATTCCTTCTTTCCTAATGGAAACAAATCTGTACAAAATACCCATTTGGAGTGTGTAAAAATACTTCATTTTATGCTATTTAGATTTTAGTATAACCACGAGAATTCGACCACTCTAGTAAATCGTAAATTCTTATATCAATTGATCATGGATTTCATCATTTCTATCACAAGGATTATTTTTACTGAATCCTCATAATATTTAAACTTTTCGTTAATTGCCATTTGTTCGTATCCAAGTTGATAATTAATTAATTTTAAAACAATTAATTAATTATATTTCATCGTTAAATCTATGAGACTTTAATCCATTTAGAAATTTCTTAAATTCATGATTCTTACTTAAGTCATAATTGGGCACATTTTAAATTTATTTGATGAGTTCGTAATTGTTTTTAAGCCCGTAAGCCCAAAAATGACATCATAACGTCATATACATTTTATAGATAAATTATATTCCGTATGGCATTTTAGACTGAAACGGGCATTGGACTCGTGCCTAACATCATGACATTAAAGCTTTATCATATCGGGTTTTTAGCTTGCTGAAATAATGTTCAGTTGAAAACGATTAAAGTTCATCCTTGAAATTCTTACCCGTTTAGCTTGAGATTTCAAATAAAAATTGCTTATAAAATAATGCTTGAAATTATTAACCCATTAAATTTTGGGCTTATATAACCTTTCAAAAGTACTTTCATTTCTTGATTTAGTGAAAAATCAAATTTTTAAGTCACGCGATCTTTGTTTGTAAAAACTGTTACCAGTGAAGTAATTTTGGAAGATTTATATGAAATCATTTATTAAACATAGTTTTTCTTTTCAATTTTTTTTCCTCATAAAAGTCAATTTTTTTAAATGTGTGTTTTAATGAT
>CAMOHE010055365.1:13743-37836 GCA_946598075.1 Artocarpus hirsutus
GGTGGAGTCGGTAGAATGTCAAGGGATAAGGATGAACGGTGGCGAATGGCATCGGGTTTGTTAGGTGGGTCATGGAGAGAGTGATAGAAGAATGTCAAAGTCGGTGGAATGCCGTAGGGGTTGGGTTCATCGGTGACTAGGTCGTGGGAGAAGAGTTAGAGAGAGAAAGAGGTTTGAGAGTTAATGGGTTTGAGTTAGAGAAATTTCGAATAAATAGGAAAAGCCATATCGTTAGCGCGGGATTAAATTTTAGAGGGATACTAAAAATTTCAAACATGCAGGACATTTCACGACGTTTTTTATAAAAACCGTCGTGGAAGGTCCCAAGGTTTGAAATTTTTAGTATCCCACCCAAATTTAACATTCGTAAAAGATTAATTTTTGACAGGCTACTAAAAATTTCAAATATGCAAAACCTTCCACGACGGTTTTTATAAAAACTATCGTGAAAGGTTAAATTGGATGGGATACTAAAAATTTCAAACCTCGGACCTTCCACGATGGTTTTTATAAAAACTATCGTGAAAGGTCCTAAGATTTGAAATTTTTAGTACCCCGCCTAAATTTAACCTTCGTGAAAGATTAAGTTTTGACGACTACTAAAAATTTCAAACATGTGAAACATTTGACGATGGTTTTTACTAAAAACCGTCATGGAAGCCTCGGTACCTTTCACGAAGGTTTTTAGTAAAAACCGTTGTGGAAGGCCTTACACGATTGTAAGGCATTCCATGACGGTTTTTACAAAAACTGTCGTGGAAGGCCCCGAGGTTTAAAATTTTTAATTTCCTGCCCAAATTTAACCTTTGTGAAAGATTAAATTTTAGTGACTATTAAAATTTTCAAACACATAGAACATTTCACGACGGTTTTTACTAAAAACCGTTGTGAAAGCCTCGGTATCTTTCACGACAGTTTTTATAAAAACCGTCGTGGAAGGCCCAGAGGTTTGAAATTTTTAGTTTCTCGTCCAAATTTCAAACATGCATACCTTCCACGACGGTTTTGATAAAAACCGTCATAAATTAAAGGTATTAAAATATACCTTCCACGACGGTTTTTATAAAAACAGCCGTGAAAGGTTTAATCTTACACAACGGTTTTTTAAAAAACCATCGTGGTAGCTCCCGCCACTACCACGACTGTTTTCGTCTTCGCGGGCATAACTCGCGGCTTTTTTTTTTTCTTATTACAATGGTTTTTGAGAAACGATTGTTAAATAAAGGTCGTATAATCTCGAATTTATTGTAGTGATTTTAGTTAATTGATTCTAAACAATATTTTAAGACAAATGTAAAGCACTGTCTTAAAATATAAAAAAAAAAACTTAAGATATGCTAAAACTCTAGTATGCTCACATAGAAAGTCATGTGTACATTTCTTTTATTGGGAAACGCATGTATACATTACTCTTAAGATAAAATCAAAAGCAATTTACAAGAAGGTCAAGTGGTAACTAAATTTGGTGCGGTAAGGATGGGTGTGGCAGTGGCTGGGCGTGGTGGGGGGGGCCGAGCAAGAGTGATGACGACGGCTATTTGGTTAGGGTGGGTGGTAGATTTGGGTAGCTTGCAGGGCTGGTTGGGGACGTAGGTTGGTTAGGCACATCAAGGGTCAAAGGGCTCAAAATTTTAGAAGCAACCTAGGTAGCTGAGCCAAGTGCGAGGAAAGTAGTGTTTGAGAGGAGTTGGACAAGGATTTGAAGGTGCAGGTTTAAGCATGCAATGGGCCTATGATTTGGGTGTAGACTAGACCGACATAGCTATCTAAGTATGTCAAGCTAGCCCATTAGCACGATAACACAACACAACACAAGATAATATATGTTCGGCATGGCATAACACATTAATATTGGCATGCGCATGGCCCATGTTGGACTTAGGTGTTGAGCTCGTTAGGCCAAGCCTGGCCTAACACGAAGAGTATCACCGCTCGATCTAACACAATTTGTCTGTTTATTCTACTTTCTTAATTTACAAATAACCTAATTTTAAAAATGTATGGCATGATCCCCATTTAATTGTTATTTAACTTTACCAAGCCTTTTGATCAAGATGAAAAAGCACTAATTTAATAGTTAAACCTTAAATTTTATACAGATATATATCATGTGTTCCTCACGTGACTTTAATTTTCTTTGAAAAGATCAAAATAATCTTAAAAAAACCTAAATTAAGAAACAAAAATTAAACAAAAATAAAAAAACCCAAATAATTGTCCTTTTTCTTCCTCCATACCATTGACGAAGCTCAAACCATAACCGGAGCTCTTTCACGGTTGCCACATGCTCAGCACCCTTCACGTTGAAGCTCTTTTGCAACCACGACAAGAGGAGCAACAAAAATTCAAACTTGAAAAATTGGCAAACCCAACCATTTATCTTTCTTCCTCTTTTTTTTTTTCATCACAAACCTATGAGTCAAGGGCATATCAAGTTTGAGGGAGTGACAGACTCAAAGGAAGGAAGGCAAATATGGTTCGCGAGGGAGGGAGAAGCTTGTGAGGTCGCAGCGGCATGGACAGGCTCGCATAGTGGTTTTGCGATGGCATGAAGATGCTCCCAATGGCAAGCTTGATCTTGTGGTGGCTTAGGCTCATGGCAACAAAGACATAGCAGTGCTCGATCTTGCGGTGACTTGGGCTTACGACGAGGGGGCTGGCTTGTGGTGGAGGGCAGCGACGACGTTCCTCTAGTGGTTTTGCACGAAGGATTGAGGGAGACAGCAAGTTTTTGTTTTTTTTTTTTTTTTTTTAGTTTCTTAATTGATCATTCACTAAATTACCCCATTGATTACCTATATGTGCACCTCACATAATCTAAAACAATAAACTTTTAAACGGACGTGGTCACTAACTCCTTTTGCACCTAAATAAAAAAATAAAAAAAGGAGACCAAATCGTACTTTTTTAAAGCAGTGAGTTGTGAGTATAACATAATAGCAAATTGTAACAGGCCACATCAAAACCATACAGTTACGGTCGGTTTTTTTTTTTTTTTTTTTAACAACTAGCAGTGGGGTTTTTAGATCTATTTATTTGTCTTTTTAATTTTTCACTTGCTTTTTGTTTCGAGAGGGGGAGGAAGAAGAAGATGATTTATGGGGGGAACGAAGAGGAAGAGGATGAGTTCTTCCTTGGGTTTTTTGGGTTCTATCTTCTTCCTTATATTTTTTATTTAATTTATATATTTAAAATATTGATAATATAAAAGATAAAGGATACCAAAATAATTGTTTCAAACGATGTGGTACAAACTTCCCAAGGAAAAAAAAAAAAAAGAAAGAAAAGAGAAGGTGGCAAAGCAATTGTTGCAGTGATGTATAAGAATGGGTCAATAGGAGAACCTAACCCTCAACAGAAAAAGAGGAGGGAAAAAATAAAATAAAATATGTGGAAAAAGAAACACTAGCTACACCAATTGCTGAGATGAGACATGAGTGAGCTCTTGTACCCATTTATGCATTCCTAAGTACGCTTTTTTGAACACAAACAAAAGTGTGGCTCTGCAGCTTTAAATTGTCCCAAAAATCCTACTGTTGCGTACAAATAATGATGTGCCTGGATCGCCAGATAAACATTAGGAGATGTACTTAGTTATGCTGTTATTTGTCGATTAGGAGCATTTCATTGTTACAGAGGGTCCCATGATTGAGACAAAGAAGCATAAATATATATATGTATACATACATACATACATACCTATACATATATATATATATATATATATATAAGCAGATGCCAAATTTCTGCCTTCATTTCGGCAGCCTTATCTTTAGTGAATGCTAATTTAGTAGGGTTTTGCTGTAAGATTCCAAGCTATATATAGGAAAAATATTTGTGTACTACTTGTTATCAATGTGTTGTCCTCAGTTTCAATGAGTGAAAAAAAAAAAAAAAAACCAAAAATAGTCTAGCATTTGAGGCATGTTAAAACCCACATGCAGGGAATCCTAGGTTTTCATCTCAAGTGGTCATTTTTGGCTCTGTGTGGGAAAAATTGCTTACTTTCTGAGAGAAATAAAAAATTATTTTCAGAATTAAGATTTTTTTTTTTTGAAATGTAAGATTTTGGGTACTTGGGAAATGACTCTTTATTGAAACGGTATTTTCTATTTTAAGCAATAGTATATAGAGAACTTGATTGGATACTTTACCAAACTTGTAGATTTCTCTTGGCCACTACCTAGTACATGTCTTGTAACATTTTTTTTCTTAATTGGAACTTGGAACTGAGGCATCATAGTTTTGCAATCAAATCGAAGAGTTATGTGAGTCAAGACTATCCTTGTAGGGAAAAAAAAAGGAGAAAAAGAAAAAGAAAAAGAAAAGAAAAAGAGGTTTTTTAAGACCTATGCTTTCATAAAAGAATAAAGAAATGGTTAAGATTAATGACGCTTTACCAACAACTTTAGACCACTTGTTATTGGTGGAATTGACATCAGACTTAATTAATTGGCTTGAGAAGAACTCCTCTAGATACCCAGATCAGGAAACTTTCGGATACAATTAAATTTGATATGTATGTAGAATAATAGTGTGTAAGCTGGTGTCTAATAAAATCAGTTTTAACTAAAATTTTTTGTTATTACAGTGTAAATCTTATGTTACAATAATCAAAAAAAGAAAAGTATGGTACAACACTCTTATATATTACAGTTTTTAATTATAAAATTTTGATTTTAATCACACTTGTCAAACATCTTATTAATCTTTTCACTAAAAAAACATAAAACGTTCTTGGTCTCTTAAAGGATAGGAGACTACAAGAAGAGTTATTTTACCATAGACTATTCTTTTTCTAAGGAAAAAAAGACTATGCTTTATTTATTTATTTTTGACAACCATACCAAGCTTATAACTATTTTCCATTTTTATATAAAGTTGGTGTAGACCAAAGTAATAAATCATAAAAGGATAGGCAAATCAATTAGGAATGACTTTTTTTAATCCCTGCCACTAATCTTTCTCTGTCATTTTTCTGTTTCTTGAAATCCATAAATCCCTTGAGCGTAGTAATTTTTTTTTGTTGAAAAAAAAAGAGCTACGGGTGTCTATATTCTTCAAACCCGGCAACTTACTAAAACCAAAAGTGGAATAGAAATGAACATAGCTTATAATTTTTTCAATTAATATTTAAAAAGGTTAAAGTCACATCAACATATTAATAAGTTGGTAAGAGGCAAAGTTTTACTGTTATTATCAATCCCTTACATGCTGCTTGGTAACGGTTCTCACCACACGATTTTTGTTATAAACTCAGTTATAAACAATGTAAAGCTCTCACATGCTACAGTAACAATAAGAAAAGTTGTTGCAGTGTAAAGCTTCCACATACTATAGTAAAAATTATTCTAACCACTGCTTCCCATCACCCTTCCAAACACTCTTTTAGTGTTTCCACCATATGCGGTTCTTGAGTATATTTGACAAGCTTGAGTTGTACACATGAAAAAGGAACAAGGAAAGACAGCAACAAAGATATAAAGTTAAGAAAGACAACTAGCAAGGTCTTTGAATACTAATAATAATAATAATAATGAGGGGAAAACAACCTTGTAAGCTTGGAATTACTTTCTTAATATGTAGTCAATAAGCTTGAATTGTACACCCCCATAAAGACTGATATTGCCAGGCGGACCTACATGTTCCTTGTTCCATACAAGGTTTAAATGATTTTGTAGCAACATAATTCTTCTCTAGTATTTAATAACTCACTATCATTGTTTATTTATTTATTTATTTATTTTGGAAAAACAGAGAAAGCAGAGGAGCACACACCCTTTTCAGTCTGTTGTCAAGATTTTTTTTTTTCTCCACAAAATTTGTTATATTGATTTTTATCTAAATCCGTACATTGTTATTATATAAAAGGTTCCAAAAAATGTGGGCTAACCAAGCTTAGACGTTATACAAAAATAGAAAAATATAAAAATTAAGAAACTTTATATATAGACATAGAATGCATTAGTTGAAGCACAAATAAATCAAATCATAATATAAATAGAGAGAACTAGATAGCAGTATCAGATCCCATGATGCTTATAGTTCTGAGGTAATCAAGCGGGCTATGCTTCTTCAATGCATTCGTTCATTCACTCATAGGCTAGCCATTTCTCGTGAATCCTACCTTATACAAGGAATATTCTTTTCCTCAGCTCCAACCTCAGACCAACAAGTCCTCTCTCTCTCTCTCTCTGGGACAGAGAAAAACACCTGGTCCGTGAAAAATAAAAGTATCAAAAAGGGCTGTTTCTCTTTCTTCTCTCAAATCTCTTCTTCTTCATCTTCTTGTAGCATTGTTTTGGTTTAGTCATTTTTGTTTTCTCTGGTTTTGTCTTTGGAAACGCTCTCTAGTTGATAGAGAGGATAATGGGCATTCCACACACAACCCATGTTCCATAATGCACTACACTTTTTGTACCTCATTTGTTTCCTTCCTCTTGTTCTTTCTTTTGTGCCTTTAGCTCTCTTCCCTTGATATTGAGAATCTGGGTCTAAAACCAGTGACTGATCGTACTGCTTCCCTGTTCTCTGAAATTATTGGGGGTTCAAAATAAGTTCCAAAAAAAAAAAACTTCTTTTGGGTTTTAGATTCCTGGGCCTTTTTTTTTTTTTGAATTCACTCTTTGATAGAGATAAAAAAAAAAGCAAAGAAAATTTTGTTAGAAGCTGAAGTGGGAAAGGAAAGCCAGTAAAGGAAGAAGATGACTTTGTCAAAAAAAGTTCTCGAGGAAAATACCAAGCAAGAAGATTTCGTGCTGGAGTTAAAAAGATAAAAAAAAAAAAAAGATCTTATATATGGCTCTTTGATCACTGCTTTCTGTGTCTGTTGCTGAAATTTATTTTGTTTCCAAAATAGGAACTTTTTTTTTTCCAAGCATTAGAAGGCAAAAACCAAGCAATATGTCAGTTTTGTTCTGGTTATGCCTTCTTCTGCTAGTTGGGTTTCTGTCAAAGTCCCAGTTTGTGGTTTCCCAGCTCCAAGATGATGATCAAAACACATTGGCAGCCATTAACAAAGAGCTTGCTGTTCCTGGATGGGGTGCCAACAGCTCAGATTACTGCTCTTGGCCCGGGATATTCTGTGGCTCGAATCATTCAATGGTCGTAAAGCTCGATCTTTCTCACCGCGAACTCCGAGGTAATGTCACTCTAATTTCTGAGCTCAAGGGCTTGAGGTGGCTAGACCTGTCTTACAATAACCTCCATGGTTTAATTCCTTCAGCTTTTGGAAACATGTCTGAGCTTGAGTTCCTTGATTTGTCGTTGAACAAGTTTGAGGGGTCCATTCCACCTGAATTGGGTGGTCTCAAAAACCTTAGGTCCTTGAACCTCTCAAATAACTTGCTTGTAGGAGAAATACCAGACGAACTTAAGGGCC
Organism: Artocarpus hirsutus; assembly: GCA_946598075.1. Lineage (NCBI taxonomy): Eukaryota > Viridiplantae > Streptophyta > Magnoliopsida > Rosales > Moraceae > Artocarpus > Artocarpus hirsutus. The sequence goes on from CAMOHE010055365.1 coordinate 21,125, forward strand.
TCAAGAAGTTGCAAGAGTTTCAAATCTCTAGCAATAGGTTGAATGGCTCTATCCCCTTTTGGGTTGGGAATTTGACTAATTTGAGAGTTTTTACAGCCTATGAGAATTTCCTAGGAGGTAAAATCCCGGATAATTTAGGGACGGTTTCTGGGCTTCAATTGCTGAATCTTCATTCTAACCAGCTTGAAGGGGTTATTCCAAAGAGCATTTTTGCTTTGGGAAAGCTGGAAGTGTTGATTCTTACACAGAATAGATTGGGTGGTGATGTGCCTGAAGAGATTGGGAACTGCACAGGTCTTTCTAGTATAAGAATTGGGAACAATGACCTCGTGGGTGCCATTCCTCGAGCTGTCGGGAACATTAGTAGCCTCACTTACTTTGAAGCAGACAACAACAATCTGTCTGGTGAGATAGTTGCTGAGTTTGCTGAGTGCACTAATCTGACTCTCCTGAATTTAGCCTGGAATGGTTTCACCGGGACAATCCCACGTGAGCTTGGACGGCTTATGAATCTCCAGGAGCTGATTCTTTCTGGCAATGGACTGTTTGGAGACATTCCAGAATCAATTCTCGGGTGTAAGAATCTCAATAAGCTGGATCTAAGCAATAACAGAATCAATGGTACAGTGCCGGTTGATATCTGTAACATGTCTAGATTACAATACTTGCTGTTGGGTCAGAACTCGATTCAGGGAGAGATACCTCATCAAATCGGAAGCTGCAGTAAGCTGCTCGAGTTGCAAATGGGCAGCAACTGTTTGACTGGCACTATCCCTCCTGAAATTGGTCACATTAAGAACTTGCAGATAGCCTTGAATCTGAGCTTCAACCATCTGCACAGAACGCTTCCAGTCGAGTTAGGGAAACTTGACAAGCTGGTTTCTCTGGATGTCTCTAATAATCAGCTCACTGGAAATATCCCACCTGCATTGAAAGGTATGTTGAGCTTGATAGAGGTTAATTTCTCAAATAATCTGTTTACCGGACCAATCCCGACTTTTGTGCCGTTCCAAAAGAGCCTAAATTCGAGTTTTGTGGGGAATAAAGGACTCTGTGGAGAGCCATTGAACTCTTTGTGTGGAGATTCCTACGGTCCTGACCATGAAAACCATCACAAGGTCTCGTACAGGATCATCCTAGCTGTTATTGGTTCTGGTTTGATTGTTTTTGCATCTGTCACTATAGTCGTTCTGTTGTTTATGATGAGGGAGAAGCAAGAAAGAACAGCCAAGGCTGCAGGGATTGAAGAAGATGTGGAGAATACCCGACCATCGATGATAGCAGGAAATGTTTTCATTGAGAACCTCAGACAGGCAATAGATCTCGAGGCTGTCGTAAAGGCAACCATGAAGGACTCGAACATGCTCATCAGCGGTACTTTTAGCACAGTCTACAAGGCGGTTATGCCATCGGGGATGATTGTGGCTGTCAAGAGACTGAAATCCATGGACAGGACAATCATTCATCACCAGCACAAGATGATAAGAGAGCTCGAAAGGCTGAGCAGACTCTGCCACGATAATCTAGAGCGTCCAATCGGGTTTGTTATTTATGAAGACGTCGCTCTTTTGCTGCATCATCACTTGCCCAACGGGACACTAGCTCAGTTTCTTCACGAATCCACGAAACGACCTGAGTATGAACCCGATTGGCCCATGAGACTATCCATTGCAATTGGAGTGGCAGAAGGGTTAGCCTTCATCCATCACGTGGCGATTATCCATCTTGACATTTCATCTGTCAATGTCCTTTTAGATGCCAACTTCAGGCCTTTGGTTTCGGAGATCGAGATATCAAAGCTTTTAGATCCATCCAAAGGCACTGCAAGTATTAGTGCCGTTGCAGGCTCCTTTGGCTATATTCCTCCAGGTAATCATCAATGCTCTTCTCTTGTTCTTGTTGCTTTTATGATGCTAAACTTCCAATATTACAATTTCATTTTGCCCTTACTCATGCATATGTTTTTACCTCTGGTTCAGAATATGCATACACTATGCAAGTTACAGCACCAGGGAATGTTTACAGCTATGGCGTTGTCTTGCTTGAGATTCTCACCACGCGGTTACCAGTGGATGATGCCTTTGGGGAAGGGGTAGATCTGGTAAAGTGGGTTCATAGCGCGCCTTCCAGAGGGGAAACCCCAGAGCAGATACTCGATGCGAGGCTCAGCACGGTTTCCTTCGGTTGGAGGAAAGAAATGCTCGCTGCCCTGAAAGTCGCATTGCTTTGCACTGACAGCACATCAGCCAAGAGGCCTAAAATGAAGCAGGTTGTGGAAATGCTTCAAGAAATAAAACAGAACTGATTAGAGGATCATGAGCTAAACTTCTGAGTTGTGAAAAACCAATTGCATCAAAAAGCTTGAGTAGATGGGGAATCCCCGTCAACAAAGGAAGCGGTTTCCTACCCAAAAATCTATTCAGACCAGTTTGCATTCTCGGACTAAACATCAGCTTGTTATGTAACAAAAGCATTAATATGAATTGGAGTGGAAAATAGGTGGTGGATTGACCCAAGGAGAGGCCTCCAGTGAGTGAGGGGCACACTGAGATCATGTTACATACTAGAACAGTAATTTATAAATTTTATAATGTTCCTGTTTGTGGTTTTAGATTTTCTAACGTGGGGGGTGTATGTCAAACTTATTTAATGTTTTTTATTTTTATTTTTTTAAATTGATGATGGTTATATTATACAACAAAAACTTCCTAGTTTTTCCCGAGATCTTCTGAGTTTTAACATTATATGGATTCTGTTCTTTTTGGTTACTGAGAATGGGAAATCTTTTGTTTGACTTTTGGAGTCTCAAAATTTCTTAAAATTGATCTTTCATTGTCAGTACTCTTCGATGCAATATGCTATGATTGGGCAATTCTCTACCTTCAGACCAAAAAGTTGTATTTTCAATACATTTATGGGGTGTTTGGCAGTAATAGAAACCACTCAATTTTCATCACAAACTCAGTTATAAATTGTAACAAGTTTTTATATGTTACAGTAACAATAAAAAAAATCACTACAGTGTAAAACTCTCACATGTTATAATAAAAATGGTTTTTATTATTGATTTTCATTACTCTTTTAAACACCCAGGCTCAGGAACAAGAGGCCCAAGTTTGAGGGTAAAGAAATTCAATATTCTCATAAATACCATTTTTGAAATTGAATTTTTGACTATGCACTGAATTTTGATTTATGCAGCAAAATATAAAAAATTTCAATTCCATAAATCTAATGAGATATATTTGATGTCCCATCCAAAAATTTGTCCAGGATATGCTGTGTCTTACAGAAATATTTTGTGTCTTACTGGCATATGTTTAGTCTCTCATATTTTTTTCCCTCTCTTTCTCTCTCCTTACTGTCATTGGCTCGTCTCCAGTTTTACCAACGACATTACCGGCAACCACTTGATACCATAAAAAAAAAAAGTGAAAAACCGAAAACAAAAAAACAACAACAACGACAACTGATGATCTCCACCAAATCTAGCCAAAAGGAGGCCGAAGATCCGATCGATCAAATCCGACAGAGTTATAAATCCGTCTCTTGTTAATTGTCATATGAGCTCTATAAGGTCGATGGCGAACCCTTGCTCCGTCGCCGTGAGATGGTCTGTGTGTTCGGAAGACAACGAGACGCGAGGGACAACCCTAGATCCTGTGACAAGCAAGAGAAGACCGATGATCCACGAACCAGCCGTCATCGAGCTTTATGGTCGCAATCTGTCTTCAATATGCAACTCCAGTAACAAGCGTTGATCCGCGCGATTTGATCCTGCAGCATGCAAGGGAGGACGGTGAACGGAGGAACATAATGACGATTGGGTGGCTGCGATGAGGACAGGTCATGGCCAATTGAGCGACGTTAAAGAATTTCACTGGATCCACCGTTGACGAAGAGCTTCTCCGTTCTGCCCGTGCTAGTGACGACAAAGACAACTGCTAGGAAGGCGAAGATGATTGAACGATGAGACGACGCTCGCGTACTTACGATGGCAATGGCAGAATTGGAGGGAGAGGGGAAGAGAGAGGCTCTTGCGCAATGGGGAAGGGGGGGCGCAAATAAATGAGGATTACTCTCTTTTTTTTATAGGAGATCAAAATTTAGGGCAAATCAAAATTTGTGGCATACAATTTTTTAAGCTTAGAAATTTGTGACAAAAATTAGACTAGTTTATCAAGAACAACTTGTGTTTTTTAAGATCAAAATTCCCAAAGTTCCCAACGACGGTGCCATCGCGATCGAGCTTCCTGTCTCCACCAATCCTTGCCTGAAGAAGAATCCCGCGTTGGTACACTGCAAGTGCTTTCAAAGCAACTAGATTAATTGTAGGGTATTTGAGAAATGAGTTTGAACTACAAAAGTTTGGTAGTTTTATTATAGCCTCACAAAATTTAGATTGCTACAATAAGAACTTACACTTTTTTGGTTTAAATTCATTTCCTAGACGGACTACAAACAAATCCTAATGCAGCTAAGTTGAAAAAGTGCTACGTTAGAGTGGCATGCAAATTGTTTGGACGGAAAGGGAATAATGCTGAATCATAAAATGTAGAACGGGAAAATAAACCACCAATAATCCTAAAGGAGAGGATTATAAAGAACTGCAATGAAAACGACTTCAACTAAAACTTTTGGTTTAAAATATAAAACAAACATGACGTAAGATATTTGGGTTTTTTTTACTGGGCATGCTTCATGTCCTGGTGTTTTGGAAATTTATAACTTCGCACATGAAGTTTGAGAGAATTAGAATAAGAAATGTGTCTAAGTATATTGGTGCTCACAAATATGCTACTAGTCATTTTTTAAACTTTTTTGTTGATGGGGTGGATTTTTTAACATCAATCTTCTTCTACCCCCTCTGTTTTGAGGGGAGCTAAAGTTTGATTCCAGAAGATACTTGGATGCTTAAGTCAGACAAATAGTCACGGAGGTATATTAAGAAAAAAAGAAAGTAGTTTTAATGAGATAAAAAATGTGGAAGAGAGAGAAGGATCCCCTCCAATCGGATTTCATATTCTATTTATACATATTTTTCCCCAATCAAAAGATTGTCTCAACAATCATATGATTTGGACATTCACATTCTTTTTTAGGACTAGGTTTCCTTTAATTTTCTCCTCTCGGTAAGGGCCCATCAAGAATATTCATAATTCTTTCATTCTTAAAGTGTCGGGAAGTGTAGTTAGAACTGAAACTTTTAAACTATAAACTGTAGCTTGTGAGATGTTTTATGATTACTGTAGTATATAAAAACTTTATATTCTAGCAACTAAAAGTTTTGATTAGGACTGATTTTATCAAACATTCTTTTGCAATCTTTTTTAAGATTCGTGTGTATTCACCTGCTCCTTCTTGCATCGCAAGTAAATGGACATGCGTCCAACTGTTAAAGGTTCCCCTAACATATTGATGCGTGTACTCTTTTTAAGCGGTCGCCCTCACATTAGGGTCTTGACCACGTTATGAACTGTTGTCTTGACTCCGTGACAATCGACATGAAGAGGTCGACTATCTCCACATCTCGAGATGTCGTTTGGCTCGGTCGTTCGAGACGTTGGAGTTCCTTTGCCTCTGTTGTATTAATCGATGTCGTCAACTTTGAGTTTGAGGGACTTTGGGTCTCACGACTATTCTCTCGACAGAAGGAGCGTTCAAAACGTCCAAGTCACCTAGCTCAAGCATGTTGGTCGAGATTGAACAATATGAAATATCAATGACATGTGTCAAATTACTATTGGCAGTTTGATTGAGAATCTTTTGGAGTCCACGAGAGACTGTAAGGCCAATATGAAGCATAAGAGACGGTAAATGAGTTTTGAAGATGTGCTCATCAACGTTTGCATTGAAAACATAACGAAAAGGAGGACACTGCTGAAAAAAGGCTAAGGAAATGGCTTCTAGGGCCAATGTTTTTGACAGTAAGACTTGTATAAAATTGAGAAACTTGTGTCTAAACTTAATAACAAGAAGTTCAAGAAGACCAACTGTCCTTTAAAAAAAAAAATACGCAAACTGCTTTCTTTCCTAACATCCACTGCAGTCTTGTGTCACCTTTTGTTTTGGAAAGGGGTTAACGTTACTTTTCAGGGAGACAAACTTGTACTCACTAAGAATGAGGCTTTTGTTAGGAAGGCATACTAGCGGGACATATACAAGCATTTGTTGATCAATGAAATTCGTGCTACTGTGATGCACTACATTAAAAATTATTGATGGTCTTTATTGCATGCAGACGCAGTTATATGCTTAAATTACCAAGTGAAGCAAAAGTTATAATGTTTCTTAAAAATTGAGGATACAACAGTACAGTTTAAATTTTAGCAGGGCACAGTAATAATTTTTCCCGTAAAACAAAAATATAATTAAACATTTTTACGGTAAAAAATTAGTATTAGAAGCCAGTAAAAAAGGGCTCCGCCACCAGGCCAAATCTGGATGAAAGTGATTTATATGATGCAACGCATGGATTTTACAATGCAAAGTTTGTTGTCGATTAATTTTAGAAGCACCATTTGTTGGAATTGTTTAAGTCCAAATATAAAGCATGTGTCATGACATCCATATAGTCCCACATAGGAAATCTTTATAAAGCATTACCTTTTTAGAGGGTTGATGATGTGTACCCAAGCCTCACTCTAAGCTCGCACACGTGTATGCATAGCCTAGGCTGGAGAGGCTTTGTGGCACTTTTTAGGCACACTTGCCACCAATAGAAATAATATTTTATTTTATTTAATAAATTTGAATTTAATTTTTATTTTATTTTTGGATTTAAATAATTAATTTAAAATAATTTGAATTCATTTCCAAAGGTGTCATGCCTTGGAGTACAAGAGGTGACGTGGTAGGTTGAATTGGTTAAATTAAAAGAAATTTAATTGAAAACACAAGTTAAAGAATTTGATTAATTAAGAAATACTGATAATTTAAAATCATTTTTAAACAAATGTTTATAATAATTAAACAAGTAAGACAAACACAAAATGAAATTAAATAATAAGGAAAGAGAGAAAAAGTGTTAGGTCTCACTGACCCACAACTTGTGCACACACATAGTAGCGATAATATTAAATTACAACCACAGTCTAACATAAAAGTGAAAGTTAAAGTTATACGTGTCTTGATTATTTTATAATCCAAACCATCTACTTGGTTCTTCTACTGCTCGCAAGTCCGGTCAACGGACTCTTCTTTGATCCTAGGCTGAAATCTACCTAGAGGGAGAAAGATTTTAAAACAAATAAAAGGTAAGTGAAAGGCTCAGTAGGACTATACTTTAAAATAGATAAATAATTTAAATACAAATTTACCTTTCAAAGAAATAATTTGAAAACGAAGTTGAATAAATAAATTCATTTAAATAAATCTTATTGAAAACAGTTCGTCTAGAAAGTATCTTTAATCTTTCTTGGGCAAACAGTATATATAACACCACCGTAGTGGCTTAGTTGGGTTTTGAGATCTGCCCCCAAGGTCGCACGCTACACGACCCAATATCTGATATGGCATCATGCCCGTTTATTTATTACTATTAGTTATCAAAAATTTCCTTTTACCGAGTATTTTCATTTACATTCATTATGATATTTATTATGAAAATCACCTCAGTCTACTGTTTATGAAAACAGTCAATAAAATCCTTTTCAATCAATCATTGAAAACATTTTGATAAAAATTCTTTTTGAGGCCAAAATCATTTAAAATCTAGGTCACCAAGGAAGAGGGGTAGAAGTCATACCTCAATACTTGTGTCGGTGTCTTTCACCGTAATCTCGGTTCGCTACACGTTAGCTCCGTGGATCCACGAACAACCTTAAATGTATAATAACTAAGTCTATCAATATCTAGCTTAAGATATCTTACGTTGGTAAACTATTTTATAGTATCCTAGTGTGTCATTTAAGTTTATAAAATTATACTGTGACGGTAAAATCTCAATCGGGGTTCAAAATGGTGAAAACAGGTGAAAAATAACAAATTTTTAGTATGTTCGGTCGGCCTGCCAGTCTCCCTAATTTGGCCTGCCGAACTGTGCAGTTCGGCCAGCTGGCAAATTAGGTCTGATCAGCTGAACTTTTCCAAGTTCGGCCTACCGGACGTATGAATCCGGCCTGCCGAACTCATAAATCTAGCCTGCCGAACATGAAGTTTGGCCTACTGAACTGAAAAATTTCAGAATTTTTCAAGCGCGGCTTTCGGCCTTCCCGAGCTTAAATCCTCATTTTAACCTTTTTTCTTAGTTCCCACGCATAGAAAACATCTATAGATGATAGAAAAACATTATAAAGCACTTTTGAACTGAATTAAACAAGATTTGCACAAAGATTTTAAAAAATTTCAAAAATAGAGAAAAATAGAGAAAAATAAAAAATCTTGATTTAAATCCCTTTTTGATCAAATAAAATTTAGATTCTAGGTATTTTAAGTTTCTCTAACTTGGATTAAATGTTTTCTAAGCTTAGATTTCAAAATGCAATGAAATTTGAAAATTTTGAAAAAGTTTGAGATTTTGAAAACTAACCCTGAATCTAAACTTTGAATCGTGTTTTTGATCGTCCAATCCAGTTCCCGAGCTTCCAATCTACCGAATACCAAAGTTTGGGCATGATTGTGAAATCGAAATTTTGAAAGAATGAGAGAGAGAAAGAGAGACAGTCAGAGAAAGAGAGAAACAAGAGAGTGGAAGAAAGAGAAGGAGAGAGTGTGAGCGTGAGGGTGAATGAGAGAAAGAAGAGATTAAATAGAGGGAAAAATAAGCAGTTTTGACTGTGTGAAAATTGTGTGCCGCTCATGGTTTTGTAAAACAAGATATGTTTTGCATTTGACAAATTGTTTTGTTTCAAAAATTCAAAATAACAATAAAAAATAATTAAGAGTAATTAAAAATCACTAAAATAATCAAAAATAACATTAATTTAGATATTTCACAAAATGATCAAATTAAGTTTAAAATATTTATCATGGCCCACTATCCCACCATTCTCTACACTAATATCACTTAATTAATTTCGGGGCGCTACAAAAGGTTATCACCTTTTAACAAAATAGTGTGAAATTTGAATTTACTGATAAAAAAAGTTACAATCTTTCGAAATAAGTAGCAGTTATTTCTAAAAGGTGTAATCAATGGTTGTCATTTAATTATAAAAACAAAAAAACATTGATCAGAATTATTACTTCTTGTTTTTCACGTCCTTTCTTTCTCTTAGAAAAATGTTCAAATATTCTTTGCGTTTCTTTATTATTGCTTAGTACAGAAACACGTTTATAGGCTTGTCATATCCTTAAAGCGATTTGCAGAGTAATTTCCATTAACAATCTCAATCGAGAGGCGGTAAATAACGCTTTGTGAAAAGCTTATTTTTGTATGTGTTTCAAGTCTTAATTTCAAATTTCCAATACCACTTCGTCGCTTGTTTTTTTTTTTTTTTAAGGTTCGTCGCCGCTTATTAGAAAGTGTAGTTGTTTTCATTCTTCCGCGTGTCAAGTTTATTGACGTAGTTAGCTAATAAATTAAGCATCGTGCCTTTATATATATATATATATATATATATATATATATATATATATATATTACAGCTTTCTATGTTTGTAACATGATATGTTGTTTGTGTGTGTATTTTTTTACATGGGTATTTGGTAACGTTGCTCCTGAACTTGTCATACATTTATAGTTTATCTCTTGAACTTTTAATTTTGATAAATTGTCCTTGAACTTATATATTTATAGCAGATCTCCCATCGATAGCAATTTTGAGTTTTTGACTAAAATTGATATATGATTTTTACATGCGTCATTAATTAAGAGTATAAAAGGGTTTTTCATATAAATGTTAATCTAAATTTATATTCAGACTAAAGTTAATTCAAAATTTTATATTGTGATGAAAAATTAATTACAGATATTAAATATAATAAATTTGGGTCTAAATATATAGAAATGTCCATTTATGTCAATAATTAACATATATATGCAAATTATATGTCAATTTCGGTAAAAAAAACTAAAATCGCTTCTATAGGATTGATTTGCTATAAATTTATAAGTTCAAGAGCCAACTTGTCAAAATTAAAAGTTCAAGTGAAAAATTATAAATGTGTGACAAGTTTGAATAACAACATCGAATATTCTAATTTATATACATGTTTGTTGTCGTTCAAGTAGAGAACCACTATCTAGCTCAATGTTTAGATGTTTTATTTTGCCAAACAAATGAAAAGAGGGTTTACACCCTCTGCAATAAAAAGTATCTCCAGTGCAACAAAGTCATGCATTGCTAACATCTTTTTCGTGAGTTATAGAGTGATTTGAGTTTCAATTATCTCTCAACAAAATGCGCGTGTCATTTGCTTTAGTAGTAGAATTATTTGACGACCAAAGATTATGAGCAACTTCAGAAAACTTTTACGCTGTCGGGAGAGAAGAATTTCGGTATTGGTACAGTGAATACAATCACTCGTGTATTTCATAGCGGAAATAATAAATTTGGCAAACTGAAGTTATATGAATCATGATATACTTATAAATTTTTAAAGGAATTTGAACCATACACTTAACAAGCACCGAACGTTAAAGTTGCGTAAAAAATACAATAGACTTGTGGATAAACACAGTTACACGAGTATCGCTCCGGCCTAAAGACCTTTCTTTTGGTCACAAATGATCTTTTTATATGTGTCTCCTTTTTTTTTTTTTTTTTTTCCGGTCAAGTTGTTGTCTACACTGTAAATCTGCAAAAAAAAAAAAAGGGTTTTTTTTTTTTTTTAATGAAATTAACTATTCTTGTAGGTGCCTTGTTAGTTGTATATCTGCGTTCAATAATTGAATTTGCGTTAGAGAGCAAATCAATATCTTTTTTTTTTCATTTATTTATTTATTTTTTGTTTGTTATGAACCCAAGGCCTCCTTACTTATAAGGTTATTAAGTCAAATGTCGGTACTTAAGACTCTTATAAGTAAGAAGGTCTTGGGTTTAAGTGTTGAGGAGTTGAGGCATTGCATAAAACGCCTCAATCTGGTCTTCAGGGATTTCTTCGCATCCCCGTGAACCCAAAACCTTCCTGTTTATAAGGTTTTTAAATCAAATATTAGTATCAAATGGGACAATATGTATGAGTAACGACTATAAGATCCAACTATATCGGGAATCCCGGTAGGTAGACCCCATAGGGTTGAGAAGTTACACGTCCCTCAACATTGTAATTGCATATCCAAATTGGAGCTATTGATGATGAAAAGTTCCTAGATGATGAAAGAAAACAAGAAGAAAGCTTCTCCTAGTGGTGTCGTATTTGATTGTACATACAACTTTTAGGCTTAGAAAAATTTTCGGCTAAATGCTTTGGGGCTGGATTTCAAAGAGTCTAGACCTATTGTCCCACAAACTGACTCACCACTTATCCTTTTAACACAAATTTTACATGTTAGCAGTTAATGGAGTTATTATTGATGGTGTCAACTAAAAGGGGGTAAGAAACATTGGAGGAGCAAAAAAGTGAGCCCAAAGGAGCTATTTGCAAAACAAACTTCTTTGTCAGGAGTCCCACGGTTCTCCATCTTGGATGCATGTAATTAGGGATTCCCAAATCCCAAGCAAGTATCTCATGCCATTGGAGAAAAGGTTTGTTTGTGTTTAAGTAAAATAAAAATAAGAATAACATTTCCTTTGTCAATCAAAAAAGAAAATAACCAAATTAGAATATTGAGGAAAACTGGTGGAAATTAAAAGGAGCTGCTTAAACGAGCTTCGCCAGGACGATGGGTAGATGGGAGAGGCTCAAGCGTGTGACAATCGATTACTTCATTTCGGAAAAAGAAAGGGAAAGAAATTAGGTAGTTTTCATAAATGTTATCTTTTAAAATTTAATTTTTATAAATATTAAACATGTTCAAAACTGATTAGGCCACTAGTCGAATATTAAATTAGATGAGAGAGAAAGAAGAAGAGATAATCGAGAGTGAGTGTTTGTTAGTAAAAATATTGATATGGAATAACGAACATAAATATGAAATTATAATTGAAACAAAAACTAAAGCAACAAGCGTAGAGAAAACTAAAGTCAAAACACAAGAATTGTTGCACTCCTGAGCAGGGCTGGCTAAACAAATTTTGGGGTCTTAAGCAAACTTTTAAAAGGAGCCTTTTTAGAAGAAATTTTTTTATGAAAAATTCTACATTAAAACTTAAAATTAGAAAAAAAAAAACAATTTCTTATATCATTCCATAAGAGAAAAACAAAACAAATAGATATACGAGAAAGAAAATAATGTTTCAAACTTTTAGATTTTTCTCTTTGAATATATATATTTTTATGTTTTTTTTATTGTTATTATTTTCGAAGCATTTTATTATTATATTGTAATTAAGTTGAAATTTGAAAAAAAAAAAAAAAACAATGTGGCATTTTTTTTTTTGGAAGAAAACGTTTGTCTCTTTTTTAAGGGAGACGTTTAAGTTTCTATATGATCTACTTCATCAAAAAATAGTACCTGATTTTTTCAAGGGATATCTGTTTTACTTGCTTATTTTCTTTTTTCTTTTTAAAAGAGAACATATGATTGGCTTGGTTACCTAAAAAATCTCAATGTGGCTTAACAGTTACAAAAAAAAAAAAAATGCCACTATTGACGTGTAGACAACCAGAAAGATGGTCTTCAAAAGCAATAATAATGAAAAATATTCTTATATAATTTTTGAAATAAGATTAATTCAAATACAACCTTAGGAAAAAAATTAGGGCCCTCCTATATTTGGAGGCCTTAAGTCATTGCTTAACCTGTCTAGAGGTTATGTCAGCACTACTCCTGGGGCCTTTGTACCATACTATGTCCTCAGATAGATGCGCCCCTAACTGCAAGTGTACGAGGTTGTCCAGCGTCAATTTTGTAGGATACAATAATGACAGATGAATAGTAGAGATGCATGATAAAGCTACTCCAACTACGAACTAGAATGGTGCCTATTGTTTGCGCGTTATTAATTTCAAGGTTTACAAAAATAAAGCAGCAAACCGAGCATTTGATTCGGGGTCCGGGATTTGCAACCCCATATGCGTACAAGGCAGAGCATCACATTTTTACATGCTTACCCCTTAGCTCAAGGACAAACACTTATTAACACCATTAGACTTGTCTTTTTTCCTACTTGAGATTAACAATTTTTAAATGTGACATAAATTAATACATTTTTTTAAAATGTGTTATACTATGTAATTTTTTCAATCATATATTAAGACCCTAGCAATTTATCAAGGCACCCGGCAATTTATCAAGGCACCCGGCCATCAAAGAGTTAGACAGAAAAAAGAAGATTTGATGGCAATAAATAAATAAAAATGAAAAGAAATAAATAAGAAAACCTTTACAAGCCCCTTCGGCCCTCCCTTGCCTTCCTCTTTTTTAATCAAATTTTTAATTCCATGTTTGCCCTTATCACACTCTCTTTTGCCTCACTGGTTCTCCTTTACAGTCATAACCCCTCTCATACTTCAAAGTCATATATGTTTGAATATTTTACGTGGACTTCCATAATTATAGTAATTCACTTTAACATGAACTAAAACATGTTATGAACAATTTTCTTAATGCTAATTTATTAATACATGTATATTAAATATTGGACCATAACAAAGGACATGTTTATTACGTAGCTTGAGGTGTATGAACTCCTTCTCTTGTAAATACTTTAGTCAGCCTATTGGGCCTATGAACCTCTCTAGCACAATTGGTAAAGCTCAATAAGACGACAAGATTTGAGCCTATTAAGCTTAGGGTGAAACACCTTTGTGTCTGTGTGTGTGTAGAGGAGGGTTCATCACCCTCATGTTTCCTCTTCCTTGATAGCAGTGGTTTCCGGTGGCTCGGTGGCGTTTTCTGGCCGCTTAACGGTGGCGCTTTGAGCTAACACATGAAACTTGTTTTGTGATACGCGCTAACTCTAAATGGTTATTGTTTGATGAGCTAAAAATTTGACAATTGGTATAAGAGCATCTCATTTAGTGTTTGGGTTTCGTGGGTATGAATCCCAAAATTTGAATATCGTTGTTCGCTCAAATATATGTGATATTGAGCTCATATGATTTCGTTGAGTTTTGAGAGTTGATTTGGTTGATCTATGGCTGATTCGAAACCTTTAAAAAAAGGCTGGTATAGATTTTAAATTTCTTGAAATTTTGATTATTTTTAGTCCTAATCGACGTCACAAAATCAAAAGAGAATGAAATTATACGAAAAATCCATTTGAATCGCGAAAAACGGAGTTCCGAAGGCCGAGATATGGTCCATTTGACGGCCGTTTTCATATTTTCTCTATTTTTCATTTCCTACCCATTCATATGATTTATTTTGGGTTTAAGTCATCATAAAATGATGTTAATGTTAATTTAAGTATTTTTTGTTATATATTTCGTAGGTGGTTAATTCTCACAAAATATATGTTTTATATATATACATATAGACAAAGAAGGAGAGGAAATAAAATGATGGGAATGAGTGTTGTAAGAAAAATTTCATATAATGTTGCGTATAAAGAAATTTAGTCTTAAACGGATTGTTCAACACTTTTGAATGAGGCCCATGTGCTTCAGAAGTTTGAACAGAAAACTTCGAACACAAATTTAAATTTTTGTTATAAAAATGCTGTAACAAAAAAGTTTGAATTGTGAATCAAGCTATGAAATAAAGGGGCTAAAAGAACGTAATTGTGTTTTTCCAGTCTGGTGCATATGATAGCTGTGTTGGTTATTGGTGGAGTAGGGATGCGCATGGTGGTGTCATTAGAAATATTTCTCTTTAAATTGGAAGAGAGACGAACTCACATAAATTTTCCATTCCAAAGAAAAAAAACAAAGAAATATTTCATTTTTTTAATTTTATCAACACGAGGTACCTTTGTATCTTTTAGGGGTGTCAATATAATTTCTCAAAAGAAAACATCTTTTTAATTGCTCTTTTGTTAGAAAGAGAAGAACTCCCATAAATTTAACTTGTCTCATAAGAGTTATAAAAAAAATGCAGCAAAAAGATATGTAAAACTGTTTGTGGTGGTAAAGAATGTGTGGATTCAGATTTCTTTTGTTTCTCTTGCTGAAAAAATAGTGTTAAGAAAGAGAGAGATAGAAATGAAGATGAAGAAAAAGAAAGAGATAAAGGGAATGAAATAAAGAAAAGGAAAAGGAGATATTATTATAAGAAAGAGAAAGATTGGGAAATGATAATGCCCTTTTTAACCTAGGGATTTTTGTTTTTCCCAATTGATATTTCTTGAACTTCTTCTTCTTCTTCTTTTTTAATTCTGTTAGTGTCTTTTGGTTGGTGAATAACGAGTTACATGCCAAATTTTTACGAGGTGTTAACATATGACGGTGCGATTACTAACAGGACAACAAAATAGGAACAATTGTATAACTAACTATTAAGTTTTGGAGCAAAATTCACCACAACAAATTTGAGATTATATGACCTTTATTTGACGACCGTTTCTTAAAAACCGTCGTGATAAGGAAAAAAAAAGCGGCGAGTTACGCCCGTGAAGACGAAAACCGTGTGATATTGACGGGAGCTACCATGACGGTTTTCATAAAAACCGTCGTGAAAGGTACAAGGCCTTCCACGATGATTTTTGTAAAAACTGTCATGAAAGGGCTTTCACGATGGTTTTTACTAAAAACCGTCGTGAAAGGTACCGAGACTTCCACGACGGTTTTTAGTAAAAACCGTTGTGAAATATTCTACATGTTTAAAATTTTTAGTAGTCGTCAAAATTTAATCTTTTACGAAGGTTAAATTTGGGTAGGAAACTAAAATTTTCAAACCTCAAGGCCTTCCATGATGGTTTTTAGTAAAAACTGTCGTGGAAGGCTTTTCACGACGATTTTTACTAAAAACCGTCGTGAAATGTGAAGGCCTTCCACGATGGTTTTTGTAAAAACCGTCGTGGAAGGCCTTTCACGACGGTTTTTACTAAAAACTGTCGTGAAAGGTATCAAGGCTTCCACGATGGTTTTTAGTAAAAACCGCCGTGAAATGTTCTACATATTTGAAATTTTTAATAGTCGTCAAAATTTAATCTTTCATGAAAAGGTTAAATTTAGGCGGGATACTAAAAAATTCAAACCTTGGAACTTTTCACGACGGTTTTTATAAAAACCGTCGTGGAAGGTCCGAGGTTTGAAATTTTTAGTAAACCGGCCAATTTAACCTTTCATGAAGGTTTTTATAAAAACCGTCGTGGAAGGTTTTGTATATTTGAAATTTTTAGCAGCCCGTTAAAAATTAATCTTTCACGAAGGTTAAATTTCGACGAGATACTAAAAATTTCAAACCTTGGGACCTTCCACGACGGTTTTTATAAAAACCATCGTGAAAGGTAGCAAGGCTTCCACGACGGTTTTTTAGTAAAAACCGTCGTGAAATGTCTCGCATATTTGAAATTTTTAGTATCCCTCTAATATTTAACCCCGCGCCAATGACATGACTTTCTCTATTTATTCAAAATTTCTCTAACTCAAACCCACTAACTCTCAAACCCCTTTCTCTCTTTAACTCCTCTCCCACGCCTAGCCACCGACGAACCCAACCCCCACGGCATTCCACCGACTTTGATATTCCTCTATCACTCTCTCCATGACCTATCTAACAAACCCGATGCCATTCGCCACCGTTCATCCTCATCCCTTAACATTCTACCGACTCCACCATCGTT
>CAMOHE010055366.1:12634-30118 GCA_946598075.1 Artocarpus hirsutus
TTCTCTCTTCAAAACATGTGGAGGAGAGTTCTTTATATAATCTTAAGAAAATGAACGTTACAATCCAGGATTTATGTGCATAATGACATCGGTTGCAACCCTTCATTTTCCATGATAATGGTGCTCATAATCTCCCATTAAACCGTCGATTGTAACCTTTCATTTTCCATGATTATGAAGCTCATAATCACCAATTAACCATGCATTTAGGTGTTACAATATAAGGTTTATGATCTCTATTAATCTCCACTAATGGCAATCAATTTCTTATTCACCCAATTGCTATTTTCCAACAATTCTTGAACTTAAAATTTCAGCTACAATTGAAATACTAATTGGGGTATATGCTTTAAGTATTGTATTCGAATAGCAATTATCTAAAAGTTATCCACTCGGCCATCAGCACAATAGCTTCATTCGGCCCAAGATTATTGCAATGTAATTTCATTCTAACATCACCAGACTGTAGCCTTCTGAAGACTAATGGATTTTGGGGAAAGGCCAATTAACATGTTATATTAGGCTATTAGCAATCACCACCTTACCTGCTCGGCGGATCTATTTGCAAAAGATGGCTTGCAAAAAGAAGGCCACGGAACAAAAACCAGCAAAGTTGGTAAAAGCATCTTTAACGCAAATGTTGTGTTTTGTATAAGAAAAAATATGTGAAACTACATATATATGAAATGTTATTTTATTTTTCAATCCAAATATCATTAATGTTATTTCAAATGTTATATTATTTTTTTGTCAAAACTGTTAAACTGTGAAACTTGAAAAAGGTGAAAGTTTAAATAAAATTTTAAAACGACAATATTAAAACAATTAAATAAAGCTCTTATATGCTATAATAAAGTATGAAAAATTACTAACTCTTATATGCTACAGTGTTTTGAACCAAGAAGTTAGTTCTAACCAACTTTGTCAAACACTCTAAAAAAATCAATATACCAATAATTTCATCAAATGTCAAAATTTGACATATACTGCTTACTTTCAAATTTTTGATACCAACTACTAAAAATTTGATATTGATATACTAATTTAACATTGCTTTAAAAATGCTCTAATACTTTTATTATTGAACTTAATTAGTATAAATAGAGATGTCCATGTATATTAGCATGTATATTAGCATAATTCAGGGATACAAGAATAATTTTTTACCTTAGAATTCACGATAAATTAAAAATACTATTATTGAGTAGGTATGGCTATTTTGGTTATGACATGATTACACGATTTTAAATATTCATGAAGTTAGTAGGTTTGGGTTTACAATAAATTAATTTATATCATTATCAGATTGGCATGATAAATATGATTCATTAACGGAACATGTTGGAGTTGATCTGCTTAACACGAAGCACATACTAAATTAAAGACCTTACCATTCAATATGTAGTTGGCTCAAATTTAACACCAAATGCTAAAAGAAAATTACAAACCGTAAAAGAAATTATTTAAACCCTAAACCTTCAAAAAAAAAATTATCTTTTGGCCTTTTCGTTATTACTTGGAAGAAAATAATACATACACCATCTGGGGTGTTATAGACTTCTATTAATTACTATTCTTGTTTGTAATGGAACTTTGAAGAGCTCAACTATACTGTTACATCCTTTTACCTTTTAGAAAATTAGGAAGCAAATTTTGAACTACTTAAGCTCATGTTCTACCCTTACCTTACTAAAACCTAGGGTTGGCAATTCAGGTACGACATGACAAGAACACAACACAATTTTTTACAAGTTAATGTCAAAAAATAAGTTGCGAGTCATTTTTGTGTCAACCTAAAATTGACTTGCCTAAAAACAAGACATGTTTGTGTGAACCCTATTCAACACTAAATTGACTTGTAGCTTATTACTTTAATGTTTTTAAAAAAATAGTTTGCCCTAATTCATATAATAACAATAAATTGACACTTGAATAAATTATAACTTGGATAACTTAGAAGTGATTTAATTTAAGAAAATATGTGTTTTATGTCCTTTTATGTAGTTTTGGAGCATAAATTATAATTTAAAGTTATAAATATCACGGGTTAATTTTGGGTTGCAGGTTAATTGAGAGTTACATGTTAAATATATTACAGATTATAGCTGGTTGTGTTTGTGTCAACTCATGTTAAGGCGGGTCATATAAGTGTCAAGATTTCTTAACTTGTTTGTGTCACGAATTATAGTAGGGTTAATATATTTTCTACATGTTTCAACTCTTGATACGAACATGACTCGCCGACAGGAATTGCCGCCCCTACTAAAACCTTGTTAACATTGTAACTTATGGTGGCAAGTCACTTTTTCAAAGTCATGATTAAATTGCCAAGAAACTTCCTTGTCGTGCTTGCATTTCAAGTATAGGAATTGTGATTTTGACCATTGCAACCAATAGTGCCACAAAAAAAGCTTATTAATAATAGAGAGAGATTGGGTGGGGTTTGGTGGATAATTTTAGACTAAAAAATAAAGCCGTGTTTTTCTAATCTGAAAATAAAGCAGTGGTTGGTCTCACAAGCTTTGCAGTCCTCAAAACTAATTTTGAGCATCCTTAAAAAAAAAAAAAAAAAAAATCCTATTTTGGTCAATTTCTTCATCAATTTGATTCTGACATTTGAGGTGCTGTGCATCATTCATATATCTAATTACGCCACAAAGCAAAGAAACCTTCAAAACCCATTGGCTTGCTTATAAGCAAAACAAAAGAGAACAAAACTATGGATAACTATGCTATAGCTTATGCTATTTGGGTAATTCCTTGCTTTAAATGGCAATTCAACTAGGCTCAAATGTTGCCTCTTGTTTTCAACCAAAAAAAATGTTGCCCCTTGTTACTCTTCTAAGCAGTCAAGAATTTTGGTGGTAATTATAAACCCATTTTATTTTACACTTTCACAGATTTTTGGTTTTTATGGATCATTTAGATATTAAAAAGGACTTTCATAATAGTTCGGTGTTCCTCCAATCCTTCAAGAGTTTTATTTAGTTATTTTATAGAATTTGTTCAAGGAAAATAAGGTTTTTGTCCATATTTAATATTAAATTCTTATACAACCAAGACGACCTTAAAACACCCTTAAAAAAAAAAAAAGAGACGACCATAAAAATATTAATACTAAAAAATACCTTATTATGTAACTATTATTAAACAGTGCCTTGCATTTTGAAACTTGCCATTCAAGTTGCTCACACACTTATTTTTTAAATTTAAAACAAGAAATATTTTTTTCCCCTTCTAGATGATTAAGTTTGAAATTACAATTCCAAACATATGAAATAAAAGAAAAATTACAATTCTAGATTATTTTTTAAGCATATTATTAAAGGCAGAATAATAAATCAAATTTGGGTTGTCTTCAACGGTATCTATGAGAGAGAGACTACAAAACGTGGAAAGGCAAGGCAGAATGGCAAATCTAGCGGTGGCGTGAGACAACAGGCACATAGACCCATTTTCTTCCCTTTTTTATTATTATTTTTTATTTTAAAAAACGTTTTTAATTGTATTAATTCGGAGTTAAGGAGGTAAAAGGATAAGGGGCACATTTATGTCCTAAAAACAGACCTCAACCCAGTGGCGGCTATCTTTTTTGTTTAGGTTCAGGTTGGGGTTCATTGAACCATAAGATATCAATCTTGTATGAACTATGACTGCTAGGTGTTTTGCAGAATCAATTATAACCAAAATTTTTAAATGTTAAAGTGCAAAATTTTAATATGCTTCAGTGAGTAGAAAAAAACAAAATATACTATAAAACTCTCATATGCTATAATTTTTTATTTAAAAGTTTTATTTTTACTATACTTCACAAACACCTATAAAATATTACATAAACAAGAAGGTGTAGTTTTAATAGCGCATTTATGAGAAAATATTGTTAAAATTAATGGTTTGAATTAATTTTGGTTAATATTATAACATATATACGCTTTACGTTGCAACAACTTTTTATTTTTATTTTTTAATTATTAAAAGTTTTATTTTATTTATTGATTAAAATTAATTGATTTTAATCGAGAGCCTAATAAATTCCATTATACACGTTAGCAGGTTGATGAAAAGCAATTAAATGAACAACACAAATAAAAAGTAAATTGCAAACCCAAAGAGACAAGGACTATACAAGAGAAGTCTTTGATCCCAATGACGCGTTAGTTGACTTTGTGTTAACACTTTCTTTTTAAAAGATGAAAGTGTTAGTAACGTTTGTTTTTCAAAAATATATTCACACATCTTTCTTTCTTTCTTTCTTAAAAAAAAAAAAAAAAAAAAAAACGTGACGTAGACTCTATCTTCCCTACTTTCAAAAAAAAAGAAGCATCTTTTTGTCTTTTGGGATTAAGGTGTGCATCACTTTTATTTTATTAATGTGGGACGTTTGATTTTATCTCAAAATTTTTCGGCGGTATCTTGAACTAACTAATATTTTTAAATGTTCTAATTTTTTGCCGTTGTTTTGTAATTTTTTGCCATTTATAAGAAACAAAATTTGCTGTCTCATTTGTATGTCCCAAATTACTTTTAATATTCTATTTATATGGGACGTTTGATTTTATCTAAAAATTTTTCTTGGGGTATCTTGAAATAATCAATATCTCTAAATAGCTTTATAAATGTTTTTCACACACCATAACCAATTAAATAAATATAAATTTATAAGAATCAAGGTCTGTTGTTTTATTTCATGTTCTATTGGTTGTCCCTTGTTTAAATTTTAACATTTAAGTGAATTGTTAAATTATTTTTAATATTTAGGTCCTATCTATATGTTTAAGTTGTTAAGTTTAAATAACGTATCCAAGAAGTAGTATAAGGATAGATTTGAACTCAGTTTATAACAGTAACATCATCATTTTTTTTTTGGTTGAATAACAAGTGCAATTTCATGACTACTTAAATTATAAGATTATTATTTTTTGGATATCTCTACCTTTTTCTGTTAAATGTTTCATATCTTTGAACACAAAATGAAATCACACTTTATTTTCCAACTATGAGTTTGAATTTGAAAACATGGACCTTAATAAACGTGTTTAGTTTTGTAAAATTAAAGAGGGATTCATTTCTAAAAATTTAAGAATCATCCATTCAAATAATAAATCGATATTAAGTTCATGATTTATCAAGATAATGTTGTATAAAAAAAGATCAACCAATAACAAAAGTCATTTTTTCAAAAAAAAAAAAGCATCGCCTTTTAATTTAACAAAACAATTAAAAAAAGTCACTCAAAAGACCATTTTTTATGATTAAAAAAGACCATTTTTTAAGAAATTAATTATAGTTTTTCTCTTTCTTTAAAAAAAAAAAGAAAAGAATTAAAAGAAAAGAAAAGAAAAGCAGAAAACAGTCTTTTCCACTTTGGCATGTTTACATTAACACGGTTCCGTTCCATTGTCATCATCTTCACTTCACCTCCCAACCTCTCTCTGTCTCTCTCTATCTCTCTCTCTCTCTCTCAGATGGGTTCGGGCAACAGTCGATTGGGATCGCGTCGCCCTCGGTCCCGAGTCAACCGCTCCATAATCTCCTCTCTCATCTGCGGTGGCTCCAATTCTCGCTCTAGATATCAGGTATTTATGAAATCGTCAACCACAAATTTTAATCTCTTTGAAGTCAACTATCAATACCCATTTCGCGTGTATATCATATTTTGTCAATTCATCTCGAATTACTTTCTTTGTGTTCTTTGACATCATTTGGGGTTTTGATTTTCTAGTTTTCCTTTCTAGCTTTGTGGGCATGTTTTTGAATTTGAATTATTCATTTCAGTATAGGAAGAATCATATGAGTTAATTAAGAACATAGGTTATTTCTTTTTCCTTTCTTTAAGGTGGAAGAACGGTGTGAACAAATCGATGAAGTTCAGAACGTAACAGCAGAATCTTCACTTTCTGCCAGTTCAAGAACAGGATTTGCCAGCTCAAATACTGAAAATGGAGCTAATTTGGATAGATTTTCTGAAGTTGGTTTAAGAAGTATTGGAACAAGTAATACTAGTACATACTTGTCTGATTTTAAGGAGCTAACTTCTCCTCATCAGGTGAGTGATGGTTGTGGTCATGATGAATCTTCTATAGATACTAACCATAGTACTACTACATCTAGTACTTTGTTTAAAGAACAACAATCTTCAGACACAGTCTCTGTGCATGTTTCTCCTAACACAAATGCGGTAAATGGTATTGGTAGTTCAGAGCACAATGGTGCTGAGGTTACACATCCAAGCAGTTCATCCCCTCAGGGATTTGGCAGTTCACGTTCGGACGAAGCGCCTGTTGATGAGAACCATGTGGCTGAAGTAATAACAGTTGATAGCCCTGGTTCTGATTCTCATTCTGATCAACTTTCCACTCCACCGGTGACTCTTCACCCGTTTGGAAGCGAACTCCTTCGTGAGGTAATACCTTCAGGTTTAGGATTCCTTGTCTCCAACAGGGAAAGGGGCCGAGCAGATGGTGGGTTACTTCAAGTGGATGTCGTGAGTATTTCTTCCAACATATGGTCTAATAGCAATCCTGATGCAAGTAACCGTGAGGTCAGGAGAAACAGTAGAAGACTATTCTGGGACGCGTTCTCACGACGCAGTTCCAGACGGCTTATTGATTCCCCAACCATTGTTTTGTCAATGAATGATAATGAGGATCTAGGATCTCATGACCGGTGGCTACTTGGTTTCAGTGGCGACTTT
This sequence comes from Artocarpus hirsutus, assembly GCA_946598075.1. Classification (NCBI taxonomy): domain Eukaryota; kingdom Viridiplantae; phylum Streptophyta; class Magnoliopsida; order Rosales; family Moraceae; genus Artocarpus; species Artocarpus hirsutus. The sequence goes on from CAMOHE010055366.1 coordinate 19,329, forward strand.
TTTGATGATGGCAATGGAATTGATTCTGGATACCTAGGTGGTAGGATTCCGTATTCAAGTGAGCGACGACGGAACTCCAGATCTGAGGTAAAAACGATGTATATCTATCTCTGTTAATAGCGTATGGCGCTATGAGACATTTTTTTAACATTTCCCAGTATTATTCTATATCAGATCGTAGTTTGTTTCCCAATTAGTTGCATATCTAGTTTTTTCATATTAAAATTGTTTTTTAGGTTTTAATCTTTCTGCCAGATTACTAGTTAATTTTTTTTTTTGGCGAGAAGTTAAATCAATGAGAAGTTAAATCAATGTATTGCAATATTTTACAAACTGCATAATCATAATTGCTTGCAGGTCTGGGAAAGACTTCGTGGTGGTCTTGATGAGAATGGTAGACGAAGTACTTTTTGCCCATCAGGGCTCCACCCGGATGGTACATGCTCGTGTGAATCACTATTGATGAATGAAGAGTCCACTACTCGTGCTAGTATATCAAGAATTGTCATGCTTGCTGAAGCTTTGTTTGAGGTACTCTTATCTCGGCATGTTTTAGTTTCCTTGGATAATCATGTTTGTCTCCTTTTCAATTATTCATATTCATGCAACTTTGACAAGGTACTAGCTAGAAGTGTTTTGCAAAGTTTGTCTCATTCTGTGCTTCAGGTTTTACAAAAATTTTGAATTTCATATCTCATATTCTTTTTCTTCTCTTTGAACATGATTGTCAATTATGTTCCAGTTGGAAATTATCGGATTTAGTAAATTTCTTTCAAAGACCAAAGCATATAGCCAATTTACTTGAAGGTTGTAGACCCTCATCAATTTTAACCTTTACCTTTAAAGCCTAAACATTCAAATCGATATAGTGTTTGATTTCCCTTTTGGATTTTTTTTGGTTTTTTTGGTTTTTTTTTGTTTTGTTTTGTTTTTTTTTTTTTTTTTCCACTATCAAGCTCCCAAGATTTCTTTCTATTTGCTTCTATTTGGCCTAGTTTGCACTTCCTTGTCTACTACTTTTTTTTAATCTTTATTCAATTGTGTTCCTTACCATGTCTATTAGCAGTAATTTTTCTGTGGGGATTTTGTTTTCTAGTAAATAACTGTGTGGCGACGTCTTGTCTAGTCTGTCATTTGGCCGTCCAGTTTTTTTTCATCTTCTTTATTCTGTACTTTCTTGCAAGCGTTATCTTTTATTTGCATCCAATTAAACAGCTCTATTCTTTTGATGATTCTTGTACACTTTGTTTCTAATTCCATTTTGACCTATTGGGTAATGGAAACAGCATAATTGTGAGATCTTGAATTATATGGACCTCCGCCGCTTTTGACTTATCATAATCTTCAACCTATGTAGGTCTTGGACGAAATTCACCGCCAACCTGTGTCTCTTTCCCTATCAATGGTCTCAAGTCCTGCCCCGGCATCCGTCGTCGACTCATTCCCTTTGAAGAGCCATTCGAAGCTTGACAAGGCCAACGGCGGCGATGGGGCGTCAGAGTAAGTTTTAATCACAAACACGAATGCAAATCGCTGTGATTTCTTTTTCTCCCTGATCATTTGAACATAGTTTCAGACGGGTTTTGCTCTAGTTCTCTGTTTTGACAACGCTAAGCGATCAATGAACAGGTGTTACATTTGCCTTGCTGAATACGAAGAAGGGGACGAAATTCGAGTCCTTCCTTGCAACCATGAGTATCACATGTCATGTGTGGATAAGTGGCTTAAAGAGATTCATGGGTAATCCTCATTTGCTATCTACCATTTGCTTCTTTCATCCCCATAATATGATTTTATTATACTGAAATGTGACAGTAGCTTTGTTATATCATTATCTTATGTCTGATTTCTTGCTCTTTCTTGGCTTTTTCACTCAGAGTATGTCCACTTTGCCGGGGAGATGTTCGTGAGGGCTTAACAGAGTGTTCTGTCTCTAACTCAGAGATACCTTCTGTCTCATAGAATTGTATGTATAGATATATATAAATACATAAAATGTAGAGAACTTTCCTACAGCACTTACTACTCTCCGTGTAAATGATGTATAACCATGTTTCTTTTAACAAAGCATCTTTTTTTTTTTTTTTAGATAATTGATAAGTACATAAAAAACCAATTCACAAACTATACTACGCACCAATTGAGCTTAATCTAAATGGGCCCCTGAGTGCCTTTCGATTATTCTGTATTATCCTTTGAAGTGATTGGACACTTGATCAGGCAAAATGAAATGACAAGTCAAATCTACTTTTTTTTTTTTTGACTCAAATCTACTCCTGTTAAACTAGAGATGTAACAATGGGCCGGAGTCCGTGGGTCGGCCTGGGCCTGTCCTGCTACAATAACGGGCCGGGCCGGCATGACCCGACACTGTTTACGGCCCGACTCGGCCTATAAATATTGGTGGGCTGGGCTAGGCCAATATATGTCGGCCCATGAAAAATCATGGGCCGGGCCGGGCCTAGGTAGGGTTGGACTGGGCTGGGCCGACCCATGTAGGCCCATAATGGGCCGGCTCATCTTGGCTCACAATGAACAATATTTTTCATGTTTTGTATATCTTTTTTTTTTGTTTTTAGTAATTTTGTAAACATCTTATGTATAATTATATCGATTGTATTATTTTTTCCTTATCAAGGTTTTGTCCCACTAGGTTTTCCTTGGAAAGGTTTTTAATGAGGCAATCGTAAATAAAAAATCTATTTTTATATTTCCCTTGATTATTCAAACTTTTATATTTGTTAACTTGTTTAAAAATTCAAAAATAAAAAATAGCAATAAAAAAATTAAAAATTATATGCTTAGATGAACTGGCCCATTTAAACCCATGATAAACCAAGATGGGTCGGCCCATCTAAGGTCCATGGCACGGCCCGACACGACCCATGTAAAATTGGCCCGTAGGTCGGGCCAGGCCAAGGATATTTTAATATGGGCTGGCTCGGCCCGGCCCAGCACGGCCCGGGCCCGTGTGGACCTAAAAAGAACGAAGGCCCGGCCTGGCCCGTTCTTGCATCACTATGTTAAACCTTTGTCCAAACATGGATGAGCTGTACAGACGCTAGTACTCAAACAGCTAGGCGCCTGGAATGGCTTTAAAAAAACTGCCATTTTTAGCTCATTTGTTTGAAAGTTGTTTTTTTGATATATTTGGATCGACAAATGAAAAGCATTGTGGCTTTTATAAAATCACTTTTAAAAGAGTCAATTATTCAGTGTTTATCAAAAAATGCTTATAAAAATTTTTATTTATATTTTTGACTTTTTATTTAATAATAATAAATAAAAAATTTAATCAATATATTTAAATTACACAATTTTTATACCAATAAGAGCTTTTGAGCCAAATGATCTTTTAAAATTAAAAAAAAAAACTTATGTATGCTTAATCCAAACATTTACTAAAAAATCAAGCAGTTTTTTTTCTTCTATTGCTTAAAAGCAAAAATACAAGTTATTCCAAATGAGCCTATATTTCAATGCGGCGAGACCACTGAAGATGACAACGATTTGATTATGCATGTAAAACAGAAGTTAAAGAGGAAAAGGTTTGTCACACTTGAGTACTAAGGATGCCTTCCTTTTTAACCAACCTTAAGCTAATCTTTACTTGGCGCTTCATGTTGTTGTAACTTTCATGTTTTGCATCATAATTGACCGAACATTTTGATAAGGGAAGGATTTGGAGCAATTTTTTTTTTTTTTTTTTTTTGAGAACGAGAAAAATTTGTTATTGAGTTGTAGTTTCTCAAAATATAAGATTATTACTATATATATATATATATATATATTTTAAAATGGAAATAGAGTGGGATTGTGCAATCTCTCCTTATTGCAAACCAACAACTACCCCACGGATTTTCAAAAGATCCTTCAAACCGTCCAAATCTCTCAATCTAAACTGAGTCGAACCAAATCGTCAATTTTTTTTAGATTTTTTTAGTGGCTTAAGTGGTTTGATTAGTGATTTGGACTTCAAAATCACCCACTAAGCCATCATATATGTCAATTTTTTATTTTAAAATAGTTTTTATATAGGTTAGTTTTTATTATTTTTTATATAAGTTATTTTTCATTGGTCATTAAAGAGGTTCTATACATATAAATAAGAATATTGGTAGGATGAGAGGTTTATCAATATAAGAGGCAAACTTTAATCCAAGTTTAAAATTTAATTATATTGTCTTATGATATTTAGTTTGGTTGTCGGTTTATGATTTGTAATTTGCAAACATAAACATAATTTGGTTAGTTGATTTTGATTTGTGTTATTGTGGTTCTTTAGTTTGGTTGTATTAAAATTTTGAATGATAGACTTTTAAAAATTTTATAATTTTTTAAATATTGAAATTTTCTTCACAAGCAAATATTGACAACTTTTTTAATCTTAAACTCAAGCCGTTCAAATCAAACCACTTATGTCGTTTCTAAGTGATTTATTTTGATTTGCTTTTTGTCAAAAATACCAGCCATCCAAACCGTTCAAAATAAAATTTATTTTTGGATTGATCAATAGTTTGAAGGAAAAAACCACCCGACCCGTTTGCCAAAACCCCAAAAAAAAAAAAAAAAAATTCAACCTAGAAAAACAAATGGTTTATACGTCTACATATGGAGAGAATATGCTCTATGCCTATTAAAAACACTATAAAAGTTTATTGTGCCAATCCTGGAGGTATATTTTTTTCCTTTAGAAAAGCTTAAATCAAAACGTACAGGAAAGGGGTATGGAACATCGTTCACGTATGTAATTGGACTAAAAGCATCTTTGTGAATTGCAATGGAGAAAAAACTTTTGGCATAGCATGTTACTAAGCACTTGAAAGCAGTGGCTTTAGGCCACGTGCCCTGTTTAACTTAAATTTTTTTTAAATTATGATTTAATTTGATGAGAAATTACATTATGCCCCCGTTGCATGTTAAAAAAAATAATTTAGATATTATAAATTCCTACTCAATAATTTAGGTATATAATTATGTTTCCGGTTAATAAAATACTATATTTTTTTAGTGTTCTCATTGAATAAATTTTTCTGCCTTGCCACTGCTTGAGAGAGTTTTGCCTGGATCCAAAAAAGAAAGCATCATTGGCGTGTGTTTTGATAATATTTTCAAAATAGATGTAAAATAGTTTCGTTTTAAAAGATGAGAATTTTTTGAGAATTATACTCATAGTGTTTTTGAAATTTTTCCTTAAAAACCTGCAAAAACATTTTCAAAAACTCTCAAAATAATACCAAACAGGACAATATGCTTGAAACCAAATGGGAACAAATAACAATAGAATAATTTTCTCTGTTGCATTTCAAACTATTCATTTTTTACATAATATACCTAAAACTTTTAATCTTGGCCAAATATACTTTAAATTTTGAAATCATTGACAAGTGAGGTCCAGTAGCTAACAAGCGCTAAAAAGCATGAACAATTTTGATTATCGAATTCGTTAGAGAGCTCGTCATTTTAAGAAAGGATTGAAGCTCAACACGTGAAAAAGAGTACTTAAGGAAAATTAAAAAATAGTTATTGAACGTCAATTGCCAATTATTTCGAAGTTTAGGGTGTATTGTAGAAGATTAAAAATTTAGGATGTAATATACAAAACATGTGCAATAACAATATAGTTGAGAGTGGAACAATGCAATAACAAACACACATGTGCAATAACAATATTCTGAATACCTTAACACCTTTTACAAAACATAGAAAAACATGTGTTTCAATTACTCAAAACAGAATTCTTCTTCCATAAATCAGTCTTTCAAGAATAATTTAATATATTTCAAAATAGCAAATTCATAGATCACTCACTAAACCTTAAACGAGCAACACTCTCATAAGATAAAGAACAACACACAAACAACAAAAGAGTCGTTTGCTTCTCCTTTGCATCTAAGCCATCATTGAGGAAGAACCATGGCTTGTGGACCAAAACGGGTTCTGGTCTTGACAGAAAGCTGATTCAGATCTCAGTCTGTTGTTGTTATCTTCAAAAAGGGTGTCCTTGTTCTGACCGAACAGATTCGGGTGGAAGTTCTCGCCATCGTCGTCGTCAAATGTCGTCCAGCGCTTCGAGTAGTTGTTTCGTTTTTCTTTAGCTTCATTCCTCATGTTCTCCATCTCTCCAACATGGTCCTTAAATTCCTTCTTCACCACGTCTAGAACAACGTCTCCATACCTATCACACCATGACCTTCAAAAACAGAGCAAAACAATCAACAAAATGAATCCCAATATAGAAACCAGAGAGGGAGAGAAGAGGCTTCTTTTTTACTTGGGGAAGAAGTTATTGAGATCAGACTTGTCGACCGGAAGCTTGGTGGAAATCGCTTCGATTTGATCATCCCTGAACGATGACAAGTGAACCCAAAAGAAGCACTTATTTTCGAGTAGTAAAAACATGGAAGACTGAAGAAGATGTGAAAGTTGAGAGTGAGAATATTTACGAGAACTTGAGATTGGGATTTGTGGTGTGGAGTTCTGATTGAATTCGGGAGAGCTCCTTCTTTATCTTATCCCCTAAAACCTTAAAAAAAAAAAAAAGGAAAACCGCCCAGATTCAGTTTTCAGCTTAGACGTCAAAAACTAAATCACAAAAGTTCAACCATTTAAGAAACAAGAACCAAGAGATGACAAAGAAATTAAGGATTTGGTGAGAACCTTGTCAATGAAGAAATCAGATGGAGCACCATCTTTGTGAAGCTTTCTCTTAATTAGCTTTGTGTTTGGCCCTTCTCCAACGGGGCTCGCCACAAGCTGGCATGAATTCGAGTAAGCCTCAGAGTCCGATCTTTCGTTTAGGGGCAAAGGAGCCGTCTCATCATCGGAATCATTCTTGTTCCATTTCTTGAATCCTTCAAAACCCCAATGCTTTTTCGTCGGTTTTGACACAGTTTCGCCACAGTTAGAACCATGATCACCTCCGCCACCTCCGCTGCAGCCATGTCCATCTCTCTGTTCTCTCTGAAACAGAGCCTTAAAAGGTTTCCTCTTTGTCTTATCCGCGCCTCCGCCACTTTCCTTTGCCGGAAGGTCTGGCATGAAGCTTCCAGCCATGAGAATTGAGCTTGTCTCAGTTTCTTTACCATTCAAATTGCCATCCCAAATCGGATCAGAGGAAGCAAGTTTTGATGCCTCCAAATCAAATATGCTCTTCTCTTCTCTGTTTTTCCCGGGTTTGTAAGACGAAACAAACCCGAAAACTGAGACTGCTCCTTTGATCTGCTTCATCGCTGAGCTTTGTTTCGACAATTTGTTCTTTGAATTTGATTTCTCTTTGCTCATCAAGCAGTTTTCGTCTTTTAGGTCGATCACAGACCATTCCTCCTCAGAATTCTCTTTCGGGTCTTTTGGTAGAGCTCCGACGATTACATCTCTGGCCTCAATCTCGGCTCCTTGAACCGCCAATCGTTGGAGCAATGGCCTCTTGGAAGAGTGGTATTCCTCTGAAGAAATGCATTTTGCATACAAGAGCTCCTAAAAATATATGTAGTTTTTAATTAATTCCCATTTCATTATCATACAAGCAAAGGAAAATGACAAGAATAAGACAGAGATTTCAAATTCAGTTAAGCTCAAATCAACAGAATTTTAAGTTCTTAGCTCAGAAAAAATGGGAATTTTTAAGTGTCTGAAGAAATTCTTAAATATATAAAGTTCCCAAACAGAAATTTGCCTGAATTATATCCTCAAATCATCACTCAGAAAGCACATGAAAACGAGGAAAAAAAATAGAATTTAGATTTTGCTTTGAGTTAAACTCAATTCACCAGAATTTAGAGTTCTAAGGTTTAAAAAATGTATCTCGAGGAAAAAAAATCTAAAGCTTTTAATTTAAAAAAAAAAACCTGCAAGAAGAGCAATTTATCTCTCAAAATGACCGGCTGCTCTTGCTCTGACGGAGAAGCGATGAGAGTCTCAAGCAAATGTGATCGGAAAGCCGAAACCTCAGTTTCAGCCAAAATGCCTTCTTTGTGAAGACCCATCAAGTTGAGCATTTGGTGGAAAGAATCCTGCTGCCACTTGAGATTGTCGGACTGCAGCTTCGAGAGCTTCTGTTCCACCGCCGGCAATCGGCGTTTCTTGAAATTGAAGGGAAGAATTGTTTTGCATAGTGAGTTGATCGAGTCATGGAGTGTAGAGTAGTATGTGGGTGTGTAAGTGTATACCATCTTTGCTTTCTTTGGTTCTCGGTGTGAGTGGCTAAATTTCTTTGAAAAAGTTCGAATTTTTTTGGAGATCCCAGATCTTTTCTTTGAACTTTTGGGCTGAATTCTCGGTTTTGGTTCTTGGGTTGTCTGAATTTGAATCGGAAAGAGCTTTTCACACTCTGTGGTGAGCTTCATAGATAAAGAAAGGGTGGTTTTCACATTTCGAATTTAGGACACTAAACGGTCGCCTTGACTAAAATCTAGCCGTTGTATTGGAGGGAAAAATGGCGAATTGATAGTTATATGAATTAGTCAGAAAATACGCTGTCGTTTTGTCTTTCTCGTGGATAGAAACAAGTTTGTTTGTTCATGTAATCTACAAAGATTTACTTCTCCCAACACTCAGGAAAACGACAAAATTGTATTTAAAATTACAAATTTGGCCATCCTCTTGTGGGGTACATGAGTAAGAAGGTACTAGATTCCAGTCAGTTCCAAGTACATCAAAGAATAGAATGCATCATTGTGGACAAAGACCCTGTTTTTCCCACAGGAAAATAGCACTCTTGAGCCTTTACAAAAGAAAGAAAACGGGGAAATAAACATATTTTTCTTTTTTTTTTTTTTTTTTGAAGAGGGAAATAAACATATTTTAAGAGAGATAAAAATTAATAACAGTTTGATATTGTTTTAAGAGTTTCTTAAAATATTTTTCTATTTTTTTTAGGCAAAAATTTTTAAAACTCTCTCAGCATAATTTCTAAAAAAATATAATTTTTCAAAACAAATCACTTTCACCTATTTTGAAAACATTAACAAACGGGCTTTTAATTTTTAAATATATAAATTAATAAAAAATTTGAAAAAAAAGAGAGAAATTCGTGCAATGTCGGTGCTGCTCTTTTTATAAATGATGTATAGGTTTTTGGCAGGATGGTTAGAACTATATTTACTGTAGCTTGTAAGAGCTTTACACTGTAGCGATTTTTTTTTTTATTGTTACTATAGCATGTGAAACTTTACACTATTTATGACCCAAAAAGTGGTCTGGACTACTGTCCGGACCGACCTACCAAACACCCCTTAATGTAATTTCCCTTTTTTCACCCTCCAATAGAGTACAAACTTTGTTTTTGACTGTATATTTTATGTCCTCTAATAATATTTTTCAAAAAGCTAGGTGCTGTTTGGTTTTGTTTTTGAAAATGCTTTTCCCATTTTCAAAATCACAAAACATGAAAATGAAATGAAACAATTAGGCCGTTTAGTAGTGTTTTTATTTTGTTTTTTGTTTTTGAAAAAAGTTGGCAATGATAATATTTTAGAAAATATGATAAGACTGTTTTAAAAGTGTGTTTGGTTGTATATATGGTATATTTTTAAACATAAATATTTTTTAATACAAAATTATTAATACAATAAATAAAACCCAAATTTAATTAAAAACTATTTATTAATGTATTTATTTATTGACAAAACAAGGAAGACTTCTTCTTCCTTTGCTCCGGTCAACGCAGCACGCCGGTGATGGCCAATGCGTAGATCAACAACGACAGAGCTAAGCTCACGCGGCAACGATGGTGACGTAGCCACGCTGGGGATCAACAACATGACGGTGATCTTCCTCTCCCGAGAATGCACAAGCTGGGATTTTGTTGTTGTGGGCTTCGATGGAGATTTGGTGGGGTCGAAGATGGCCAGCGTTAGGATCGAAAGGCCACTGGCAGAGGGCAATGGGGTTGGGAGGTTGCTGACGGGGGATGTTGGGTTCACCAGTGAGGGATCGGTCATTTAGGTCGCTGGGCTGTGGGTCGCTGTGCTCCAGAGTTGTTGGGTTTTACTGACGAAGGGTGGGTTGTTTGGTTGGGCAGTCGTCAATGGGCTGCTTAGGTTGCGAGGCCGTGGGTCACCGTGCTCCAAAGTTGTTTGGGTTTCATCGACGAAAGGTGGGTGGGTTAGGCGTGAGGGGGCTGTGGGTCGCCGATGAAGGGATGACGGGGTGGGGGGGTTGGGGGGTTGAGACAAGAAAATAGAAAACAACTTTTTTTTTGTTTTCTAATTTAAGGGAAAATTTTGGGAAAAACAAGAACATTTTCATTTTCATTTTTTCAAAATTTTTTAACAAACGTTGTTTCATTTTCATTTTTTGTGTTTTTGAAAATAGGAAAATCATTTTCAAAAATAAAACCCAACAACCTTAATGTTTGTTAAAAATTTTGAAAAAATGAAAATGAAAATGTTCTTGTTTTTTCTAATTTTTTCCCTTAAATTAGAAAACAAAAAAAAAAGTTGTTTTCTAAACTTTTGTCTATTTTCTTGGCTCAAACCCTAGCCCCCCCACCCCACCCGCCATGCCTCTTCCCACCCGTCCTCTCTCCAGTGACCTTTGATGATAGCCCTAACCGCCCAACTGTAACGCCCCTATATGGGGGTTAACAGTTTTTAAATAAATGAAATGAAAACTAGAAAATAAAGATAAAATATCAAAGTAATTTGTCCGGGACTTAAATAGAAACTCTCAAAATAAAAATAAAACATAAACAAATAAATAAACCACAGTTTAATGTAGCACCTTAAATTTTAATAATATACAATTGTCATCATCATCATTTCAACCCTCAACAAATCTTAATACAGTCA
>CAMOHE010055367.1:6048-82502 GCA_946598075.1 Artocarpus hirsutus
TAATGAATAACTATGGTATCCACAGAATATGATCATAATAAATCTCATAATCTGGAATATGATGAAAACTAACTAACCATGCAGGTTTAATGTGGTAAGAATAAAACCTTAAGGTGAGTAATGGTTTTCCCTACTGAGCATGTTGTCGCTCATCCCTGTTATATTTATCTTTTCAGGACTCACTAAGTGTGAGGTGGCTACAAGAAAAATAGTTGGAGAAGCCATGTAGCTATATTACGTTGAGATTGCTTTGAATGCAAAGAATGATCTTCATGATAATGTAAGCATCTATTGTTACTTTCTATGACTGTATTAAGATTTGATGAGGGTTGAAATGATGATGATGACAGTTGTATATTATTAAAATTTAAGGTGCTACATTAAACTGTGGTTTATTTATTTGATTATGTTTTTATTTTAATTTAAGAGTTTTCATTTAAGTCCCGGGCAAATTACTTTGACGATTTGTGTTTATTTTCTAATCTTTATTTTATTTAATAAAAACTGTTAACCCCCACTTAGGGGCGTTACAGCGAGTAACCTTAAGAAACGATGATCTCAACAATGTTTGTTTGAGAAGTTCAAACTTAGTATAGTGGAAAACTTTTAGTTCATATAATAGTTTGCTACATTTTAAAGGTCTTATATGCTACAGTTTTTAAATTCTAACGTAAAGTCCTAACTGATGTCTTAAATACACTTGGCATTCACACCTGATAACTGATATTGTTGCAACCTAAACTTTTTAGCTTTCCATAAATTTGCCTAACGAACTTGTAATTTTAGCGTATTGTACCTCGTTTTGCTAACTTTTGTCAATTGAGGGTTTGAATTGATTAGACTTACATTAGAGTTTGCATTAGATTTGAAACTGTTAGTTGGACATTGGAATTTATTTCCTTCCTCATATGGCATGCATGTAGGCTTTCCATCACCAATTTAGCAGAAACTTAACAAATTGGTGAACATCAGAATATTTTTTGACAATTATCTAGACAATATATGTTATTTTTATTTTGAACATAAACATCAAAATAAAACAAACCCCAAGAGATATTTCTAAAATTTCCTCAAGTTTAATAAATTGGGTTAATTATATAACTATATCTCTTAGGTTTAATTTTTTCTCATTTATCCCTTTGTTTTAAAAAAACTACAAAGGTATCTATTAAATTTGAAATTTATTTTTTTCAATTTTCTCTTACAGAGTTTTTGGACCAAAAAAAATATGAAAATGAGACAAAAATACCCCCTAATTTGTGGCTGTTAGAATAGATGCCCATAAAGTATATGATGCTTTTGTAATAGACATATTTATAAATAAATAAAGTGAATTTATTCATTATTCATTATTCATTATTCATTATATTTGCGAGCATATATTGTTTGAATATTTTATGAGAACGTTCTTTGCAAGCCGCTTATTTTCATTCTTCTTATATAAAATTCTGGTAAGCTATGTTTTATTTATACATTAAATTAATATAATCTATAGTATTTTACAAAAATTTTGATAAAATTTTTGTTATACACGATCTGCACCATAACTATGTTTCTTCTATATTTTGTAAAAACCAACAATTTTTTAAATATATTTTTCTTCTTGAGAAACATTTTTTTAGAAAATGTAATAATATTTAAAGCCATAAAACTTAAGATCTTTTTTTTTTTAATTCGATATTTTATTTTAATATTTTATATTTTTAAATCTATAAGATATTTTTCATAATTGTTAAAGATAATTGCGTCATTTTATTTAAAATTTTTCTATTTATAGGATTGAAAATTGAAGCAAATTTTTTTTAATTCAAACGATTCTTTTGAATTTTCTAAAGATAGAAAGATGGATTAAACAACAGCTAAAACTAAGATGTATATTTACATAATTATGTCTTAAAAAATTAGTACTAGTTTTGACCACAAGTTAAAGGGTTGCCAGTTACTCCTGTTCATGCCATTAATTTACATTTGTCTTATACTGCGTACTAAATGCTTTTGATCCAATTCTTAATGTCGACTTCCTCCATATTCGTTAGGAAAGAAATTAATCAAATGAAAAGAGGAAAAATTGACTTTATTCGCATGGGCATATATATACATATATATATATATTTATATAGCAGAAACGAGTGAATGCACAAGTACCCTACATATTTATTGCAAATTACTCATTTACATGTGGCCCAATTATGGGCATCAAATAAACATGTAGTACTAATGGAGCAGCCAATAAGAATTGATGCCTTAACGATAGCTTTAGCACCTCTCAGGCACATCTTTGGAAAAATAATTAACACCATGATAACTACTAGACATGCATACATCAGTAATACGTAACATTCCTTGAAGCCTCTCAAGCACATCCTAAGAAAATACCATGCTGATAAGGACATAATTTCGCCAAGAAAAATGAGTCGTTAACGTTGGGACTCAAAATGCCTAATACATTCACAGGAGAAAAAGACAAATATCTTCTTGGATTGCCACAAATTTCACCTAACATAAAATCAAAGTCTTCCCCTTGGACACAAACATTAGGGGATTTTTATCGTACATACTAAAATTGTAATAATAGGGTTTCTTTTTTTTTTTTTAAGCCGTGGAGACTCAGAGAAAAAAATAATTTTAACATGATGTATTGATATATAATTTAAACATTTAGGGAGTGTTTAGGAGTCGTGTAAATCACTCAGTTTCCACCACAATCTCAGTTATAAATAGTAAAAAGCTCTCACATATTACAGTAACAATAAAAAAAATTACTACAGTGTAAAACTTTCATATGCTACAATAAAAATAATTCTCACCACTAATTTCTACCATCCTTTCAAACACCTATTTAAAATCTTTGATAATCTTAAATTTTAATAATAAATAATATAAAACTCCCACACCTTTTTTCCAAAGTTTAAACTATTTAATTTAAACTTTAGCATTCTTCAAATAAATGCCCATGTTACTTCAGTAATCTTACAGATCAAGTCTTGGACAACACCTGATCAATGTACTCGACTCAAATTTATTGCTACCGAACAAATTGTACCCTTATGTGACATCGATATCCCTATACCTTTCTTGGGAAATGACGCATAACCCAAAAGTAAATGGCATTAAAAATTAAGTTTATATTATTATAATACCTCTTCCTTTCATTTTCTTCTAACGTGTAACTAAATTCCCCCGCATACAAATATTTCCACAAAATCATATATATATGTATATATATTCCAATTCCTCACGCCATCTACACCCCTTTCTTCTTAGCTAGAGGAACCTCCTCCATGGAGAAAAGAAGGCCAACAGGGAGCACCGACGAGTCGGCGGTGGTCAAGGCGGCGGCGTGGGCGTGGTACCAGCACGGATCGGGATCGGGATCGGGATCGGACGGAGCCCCGGTATGTGAGCATGACGCGGCAAGGCCTCGTCATGTCCCTAGGCCGTCTCGCTACAAGCTAGAAGCCATGAGATTACAAGCGAAGGAAGGTCTACTCAATTCTAAACCACAAAGCAATAATAATGTGTCTCTTCTTGACGCCTATGAAATTCAAAGTATTTCTCGGCACTTAGATTCTCTAATAGATCAGTACTCTGGAGCTTATCGTCATGATGACGATGATCACAAAGATAACAAAGATTTCCTTCGAAAAGAGGCAGTATCGGATGTTGATGATGATCATAGTATGGTGACGGAGAGGAAAAAGAATAAGAACAGCAAGAATATGAAGAAAGTAATCAATTTGAGAGGGTTTTGGGTAAGGCATGCGGCTGCCATGTGTGGCACGAGGGAAGATGTGGTGGAGACGGCTGCGAGGGGTTTTTGGGACAGTCGGCAGCGGCGGCAGACGGAGGACGGCCGACGTGTACTGCCAATTGTTATGGCGGCGACTTCTCGGCCGTGGAATATTGTCATGCATTCAGGCGGATCATGAACATGACGGAGGCGTACAAATTAGTATATTGGTATTATTAATTTTCGTCTTTGAAAGAACGGTGGAGGGTTGTTGGACGCTCATCAACTGTATTAATTTCTTCTATAGTGTGTGGAGATAAGTCTTGTGACTCTAAGATGTGCTGCCCACTTGATCTTCTATTGAAACACTCGTTATTTTAACGGGTATGATTTTTATAAAATCATATGAATAAGATATCACTTTAGTATTTTTACCAAGGCTCTGTAGTAAATATTTAAAACCTATTTATCACTTATTACTTTTACCAACCTTGTCCCGCTATATTAATGCTCAATTAAGTAGCCTCCTTCTCATTTAGAGGCACAAAATTAATTCACCTCAACTACTTAGAGACATAGAATTAATTCACCTCAACTACTTACAGACATAGAATTAATTCACCTCAACTACCAGGAGACATTGATATATTTTCTCAACCACCTTTTTAATGCTTCTTTTATCTTTTTCCACAACTTGTCCAATTTACCCCTTAATTATATTGGCATTATTTGCTAAAAGTCTCCATGGGAGACATGATAATATTTTCTTTTAATGTTCATTTGTTTCTTCTACAACTTTCCTCATAAACCTATAAGTATCTCCTGCTTCTCAATTATTTTGATGCCTATTTAGTCAACCATTACCACTTTCTTCACTAGTTTCTCATTCTGTCCTTTCTTACTTTAATTTCTAACTAAAGACACAAAGCATAAAGCTCTCTTTGCAACTAAGACAACTATAATTTCCAGCCATATTTGAAGCCGTTTTGGAGTCAATTCAAGGTTGATTTTTACCCCAAACTTTGATGTTTTTCAAAGGAGTTTTGAGATAGGTTTTCCTTAATTCAAACTTGGCTTTAGTATGTATTTTCTCCATATTTAATCCATGATTTTCGTGTTCCAAGTTCATGCAAATTTCTAGTTATGTTAATATGCATATTTGAGCATTTATGAACAAAAACTTGAGTCTTGGGTTGAAACTGACAACAAACCTTTATTTTAGTTTGATAACAATATTACAAACATGCTAGGAATGTTTAAAACCAGTTTCCATAACTTTAACATTGATGTTTTAAGGTTTTAAGCTTGAAAAGCAAACTTATGCAAGTTTTCTTCATTATTTGCAAGAAAAGCTAGAGATATGGTTTGATGATGATTTTGATATAAAACTCGTGAGAATATATTTATTATGATTATATAATACATGCTGCTTATTTTGGAATGGTTTTAAAATTTTGAATAAGAATAATATGCTTTGGGTTTAAGAAAAACTTAATATTCCATAAACCTTGTATTATCTTTATGGGCAGTAGCTCTTTCTTGAAATTCTGGGATTAGATGAAAATAAATTTTGTAAATTGATTTACATATTTTAAAAGTAGACATTTTAAGCTTTCCAACGAGCTATCATGAGTCTAAATTGGAGTTATATTTTATTTTCTATGAATTTTTTAATTCTCGGGTTGGAAACTAGTAACCTACCAGTGGTAGTATACCACCCGTCTACCTTAAGTAAACCACCCAATAACCCATGTGCTAATTGTAGATAGTGAACCTAACTTTGCTCACCTTCTAATCCTTGAATGTCTTGCAACTTTTCTAAAACCATTCTAAGTGATTTATGAATCTTATTAGAGACTAAAATATATAGAATTATACTTAATTCATTTATGGATGTTGTTATGTTATGCTTTAGTTTTAATTGTCCTTATGCACACCTTAGGATCAAGGGTGTATGGAGCTTACGTTAATTAAATTTTTGAGATTAAAAGATTGTTTAGAAGCTTAGAAGGTAGGAATTCTATTACTCATCTTTTGTGAGGTTTTTATGGAATTAAAATTTATTGTTTTACCACAAAATATATATATCTATGTTGAACTGCTATTATATGAGAATTACATATGAAAATATGACATAAACTCGTCCTGTATTGAACAGCGAGGAACATAATGAATTAATATATGTTGTTATGAATTGAGAAGCATGGTTAGGAAAATTAGCTCTGTAAATGATATTTGTATATAAAGAAATTGTGAGATGTAAAGAGGGCAGTGGTTACATTTTTGGACACAAATACCCTAAAAGGTAAAATAGGGGAGGTGATGACACTCCTTTGGGTCGAAAGTCCCAGAACGCACTGTATAGGAATCGACTTGGTGAGGACTCGAGGCGTAATGTCCCTTTACCAGAATACCCTCGGAATGTTTGGAGGGTGGCCTAGCACGCCCATTTGGGTTTCGATAAGTGGAGTGTTACTTTATTTAATGTGGATACCTAAGAATAATGATAAATTGTAATATTTATATATATGTATAAGTGTAAAATTTGATAATGGTTAACTATGGTATCCATAAGATATGATCATAATAAACCTCATAATCTGATATATGATGTAAATTAACTAACCATGTAGTTTTAATGTGGTAATGAATAAAACCTTAAGGTGAGTAATGATTTTTCCTACTAGGCATGTCAATGCTCATCCCTATCATATTTACATCTCTCAGGTGGAACTCAGTGCAACTTAACTGATGAGGAATAAGCAACAACACTGTTGATTTCGTGTTGGAAGATCTTTGTTTATTTGTAACTCGTCTAGATTATGCAAGATTCGTGTTTCTTTTATGATGGCTATGTTAAGTTATTTGGGATTATACTATGGTGATGATGACTGTATTTTAAATATTTGATGCTACACTAAAAACTGTGGTTTGTATTTTAAAAGTTTATTTTTATTTTTATTTTTGTTTAAAGACCCATGGGCACTGTTTAATGGATTTAAATAATATTGAATATAAGTTTATTTTTATTTATTCAATACTACTAACCCCACATAGAGGCGTTACATCTATTTTTTTATCATTATTATTTTTATTATTTTTATTTTTATTCTTTTGATATTGGGGTGAATTTTTGAACATTTGATGCAAATCTTGAGATACGTGTATGTATATCATATATAATTTAATTGATTTATTGAGTCCATATGCTGCCATGAAGAGCTTAAACAATATAAACATAACTCTTTTTTTGGTTAATTATTAGTGTCATTAATCAACATGTTAATTTGAAAATGTTAATTTGATAAACTTGCAAACACCTGGTTATTAAAAGACTAGTAAATTACTTGAAAGATGGAGCAATAAAGTTACTTTTATTGGTCATCTTATGCCTCTAGTAATTTTAGATGTAGACTGACTAACTTCTCAATATGGATCAAAAAGTTTAGAAAGATTTTCTACATTTTGCCTTAAATAGTTCTTGATAAATCCAAAACATACGCGTTGTATTTCGAAAAAATTTTAAAAAATAATTCATGGGAGTCGATTTCTTGGGACAAAGACAAAATAAGTTGGCAACTATAAAGAAGTTTTTAAATTTAAACATATATAACAAGTTTGTATAGGATACCTAAAAAATTTATGCATTACCATATGCTGAGCAAGATTTTATCTCTGAATCTCTATTATTCATGTATCAACTTTAGTAGACAAAACTCCTGAATATTCATCGGATGTCGTTGCTCACTCCAGTGATGACCCCTTTGGATCGACTCCTCAAGGATCAATTCAAATAAAAAGAAAAAAGAAAAACATATGCATTACCCTTTGATAAAAAAATAAATGCATGATGTACCCTACGTTGGGGTCAAATTTCGTCCCTTCTTTCATATTATCCATGAATCATCTTGAGTAGACAAAACCTAAGGATATACATCCCTATAAATATTCACATGATGTCGTCGCTCACTCCAATGATGACCACCTTTGGATTGGCTCCTCAAGTATCAATTCAATTTGGGTAGCATCTCGTATTAAGAATTCTTTTTTTGGGTCGATTCCTCTAGAATCGACCCCACCTTTTTCAGTTTCCAATGGCCAACGTACCGACAACCACTACTCAACTTGTTGCAGCCGCTTTAGTGGCCATATAGTTTTAGTCACCTTCGCAACCATTCAATGTCGATGAAGAAACTGTCGGCGTAGGCAACAACAACGTCGAAGCTATGAAAAGATGCATACTACAATCGCTTGGCCACCAAGCGACCTACGAAGACTTGATGGAAGAAATCCAAGGACCACTTTCTCCTAGGAGGTAATCCACACCTCTCTTATTTTGCAAAATTCAAAAGGTGTTTTAAGTTTTTGTATAATAAGAAGGAAAAAAGTGATACTTTGAATAGACATAAATCGTTTTTGGGTAATTTTTTTGTAAAATATATATTAGTGAAACTAGTTTTGTATTTTTAAAAATTTGACCGGTTAAACATGGGGCAATAAGTTATTTTTGGACTATGTTAAAAAAAAAGGGGGAAAATGTGGTATTTTATACGAGCACATGAGATATTTTAAAAAATTTGTATAATAAAGAAATAAAAATGGTTTATTGATTATATACAAGAGATGTTTTGTATACTAAGGATGATCTTTTAAGCAAATTTTCCTATTTTTTTCTTAATTTTGACAACTTGTCTTTTGAAATTTTAATTTTTGCACTTTACTCCTCAATTTTTTAAACCGTTACGATATGCTCTATCGTGCCTTTTTTGGGTTGGAATTGCCAGTTAATTTGGAAACTTAAATTGTGCTTAGGTTTGACCGAGATTTGAAGATTTTTAATAGCATCAATTTTTGGTTTTTTTCTTTTGCTAATTTAACGATGGTTAGTAAAATGAAACACATTACAATAACTTTTCATGTTAAGGAATAATGTGCTCAAATTTAAAGTTTAGTGCAATCAAAATCTAAAAATTTAGAGAGCAAAAAGTGGTTATTTTCCGTTTTTTTAATTAAAAGAAAAAAAAAAAAGGAGAGAAAAGACCCAAGAGAAAGAAAGAAGCCTCCCTAACTAAAGAGGTTTAAGATTGAAGAGACCAACCCAACAGGGGGTTTTAGGACTAAGAAGCGTGACCTCGAGGAGGCAAATTAATCTCTCTGAAACCGTCCTTTCAACCGACAGTAAGATGTTTATGCGCTAAGCAGCTTGTAACTTTATCAGAAGCCGATTTCGCTCCCAATTTTCTCATTTCTCCAGTACTTACCATATGACTGAAGCTTCCACTTTTAGTTTATTTATTTATTTATGGTTTATTCTACAAAATCTTCTTCGTGAGAAATTTTCTCCCTGATTTGTGAAGCATTTTGGTCTGCTAATCATCTAATCCAACAATGGAAGCAGCAAATTAGTATGAAGAGAAGACAAAAGAAAATGGGGTCTTTCTTAAGCCCTCAATATTTTTGCTGCAGAAAAGAAGAAACTTTCCTATGGAGCTGGTTGTGGGGATCATAATCGCAGCTTCAATCACGGTGACCCTCGTCGTCTATGGCCTTTGCTCTCTGCAAATGCAGGTACAGTACTTTTTTTACGTCCACAAAAGCATTTTTGGATTATTAATTCATTTTTTTACCTTTCTGTTGATAAAATGGTTATGATGGTTACTGGAGTAATTAAAAAGAGAAAAGAGTTTTTCATTTTCTTTGTCTTTTTAATGAATCTTGTGCGATTCCCAAAAATGTTGATTTTTGATTTTTGGTGTTGAACTAAAATTTTTTATTGTGCTAGAAGAATGATGTCTTCTAACTTTTAAGTAAAAAAAATTATGGTTTAATATCCGGAACCAACTGTAATACTGTAACGTTGTTACATTTAGAGGAGAAGAAGCTTTTCTGAATGCAATGGAAACTTTAGCTTATAGTATATAGAGTTGGTACCAATTGTAGCGCTAGGTGTAGTAGTACATGATAAAATTTGAGGATTCTTGGTTTTTAGAACGGTTTTTCTTTTTCCCTTATATGGAATTTTGATTTTTGTTAAGAAGAGAATTGTTGGGATGTTGAATATTGAGCAAAAGATTGTTATAGGTGAGGAATGTGTGAATATGACTTTTGGCAAATATCACACGGTTCATCTTGCAATTTATGTTTCCCAATTAAATTGTCAATCTATATAGGGGCTTCTGTTGCATTTATTGAATTTGAATTGGGAACTTCTGAAGTCATAGAGATTGTAGGATTCCGGGGACACGTGAATTGTGAAATGAATGCACCGTGATTTCCCATTGGCAAAACAAATATCTAGTTATACCTTCAATGTATTAGGTGGGAAGTCTTTAGGGAAATGTGCGGTCTTCTCTTGTTGAACTTTAAAGTTGCAATGTTGGCTGATGCTATCCACACATGTATGCAGCTATACCTCTGGGAATAAATACGAGCCCTGTCTTAGCAAAAGAAGTGTCAGCGGAAGAAAATCTTAGAAATGACACAGAAGGAGCTGACATAATTGGACTACACAAAATTGAGGATGGTTCTGTTGTATCCAATATACATACATAAAAATAGAGGGTTTTTACAGATCATGCAAGGTATTTATTTCTGCAGGCAAGAATTTTTTTTGTTTGTGTACCTTTATTTATTTATTTATTTTTTCGATAGAATTCTTTGGTTTTTATTTTTTTTTTGTCCTCTTATTCTTTCACAGGGAAACTTGAAAGAAGCTGAAGGGTTCTTCCTTTCTGCACTGTAAGAAGCCAAAGAAGGGTTTGGGGAGAGAGATCCACATGTTGCATTGGCATGCAACAATCTGGTATTCTTGTCACTCTATGGTCATTGAATTTATTAATGGACAGTCAGAAACCGTTTTATAACATTATAATAACAAGTTTCTATTAAGACGCAGAGTGTGTCAAGAGTTGGTGACATAAATCAACCATTCCTAGGTGGTTTCTTTAGTTCCTTATGTTCCTTTTGTGTGTGTGTGTGTCAATCTCTACTCAATCTAAAACTTCAAAAGAATTATCCCAGTACTGTTTATAGAGCTGCTTAGATTCCATATTGTATGGGTACACCCAAAATAAAAGTGTCCGCTTGATTCTGGCCCTTGTAAGTTTTATACTTATGATGTCCTAAAAAAAGAAAAGGGCTCTTATGTCTTTATCTCCTTTTTTATTGAAAGCGTCACTATACTTATGATCTCCTCCCTTTTTTTTCTGAACTCGCCTAATAAGAGCGTTTTATTTTTTGCTTTGTACCGTGTTGTCCCTATTGTGGAGTCATTGTTTCCTATTTCTATTTCTTCAGGCAGAGCTGTATAGAGTGACGAAAGCATTTGATAAGGCAGAGCCATTGTATTCAGAGGCAATTAACATACTAGAGAAAACATTTGGTCCTGACGATATACGGTATGATACAATTACATTAAAGTGTAAGAGAGAGAGAGAGAGAGGTTCCGGTGCTAAAGTAGATGTTTTTAGAGAAAACTTTAAAGGACTACATTTCTGGTCCATTTTGGCTACATTCTTTCCAGTTGCTGTTTAAAGTCCTAGTTGTGTTTTGTGTATGTTATGCTAGTCTACTAAATACACAGTAAAGGGAAGCATTATTCGAATAAGCAAGAGAACTATTTTTCTTATAAAATTGATAGCTCTTTGTTGATGGATCATTAAATTCTCTGAAATTTGACGTGTGATTTCTTATTTTCTTTCCTCACTTTCTTTCTCCAAACACTCTTCTGAGCTTTCTATTGGTCTTGTGGATTCATTTCTTTCAGCATCTAAGAAAATTGTTGCGATTAATTATCCAATGGTGCACAATCCAATTTACCAACCTGCTTCCCATTTGGTGAAAATGAGTAGTTCCCAATATATTCAGTTGTACCGCAAATTTGTTGGTGAAAAATAACCTATACCCTTCGAGAATCTTTGTCTTGTGGATCAACTTTTAATTTAAAAGTTTCCAATGCTTTTGTCCCTCAAATCAAAATAAGCAATATTTGTGTTTGTGTCATTAAGTGCTTCCATTTTGAGTTTCATTTAAGACAATAAGAACTTCCTGGCTAGAAATTTCTTAAAAGTTATTTTCGGTGTATTCTAATTTGTTGCTTCTTTCAAAACAGAACCAATATATTGTTGCTCGCATTTACAGCTGCAATAACTGTGTATTTTTAGCAGGAAAAACCTAGTATTTTTATTTTTTATTTTTTATTTTTTATTTTTTTTCTCTTGCAATAAAGCCCTTCATAACTTGTACCGAAAAAAATGGGTAGTAATAAACTTTGTTTCAATCAGAGACTTTTTGCTTTTATGAGCTTTACATGTTGTGTTTTAATTTCTTCTTATGGCAATATAACATTGTTTCTTAGGGTTGTTTCTGCGTTTCACAACCTTGGGCAATTCTACCTAGCATGCAGGAAGCTGGAAGAAGCTCATAACTGCTATGAGCTGATGGAAAAATATATTTACTGAACAATCAAAATACACTTCTTCAAAGTTTTGCAAGGTTTGATGTATCAGATTATGTTTTAAGATAATCGTCTTCACTATTAGCTACTGGGAAATTAAGTCGGTGCATATATAGATCTTCAATGACGTTATTTGGGGTTTACATTTATTTGTATCATGTTTACACCTTTTTCTATTACCAAAATGTAAATAATTTAAATTCGTTGAGGTATATTTTCATATGCACATGTAGCTTATGATTCTTCAACTTCTCCTTTTTCTTTCTCTACTGAAATGCCTCCGTTACCATTAATTCGGAAATTTATAGCATTTGTGTTGCTTTTGAATGGTTTATTCTTATTTTCG
Organism: Artocarpus hirsutus; assembly: GCA_946598075.1. NCBI lineage: Eukaryota > Viridiplantae > Streptophyta > Magnoliopsida > Rosales > Moraceae > Artocarpus > Artocarpus hirsutus. The sequence goes on from CAMOHE010055367.1 coordinate 18,580, forward strand.
AGCACTAATTGCTGACACATTTGTGTTTTTTTTTTCCTCCTTTTATTCTCTTCTAGGTCATCATCCGGACAGCATGCTCCGAAGTTATCAACCCCATGTTTCAATAATGTGGGCTCCTATGCTGCAATGTTATGATTGTAGCTTCCAATGTCATTGAAATCTTCTTATAATCATTCAGATAAAGGGTCATGTTCTGGGACTTAACCATGCAGATTCTGCAGACACCATGTATCATTTTGGAATGGTAGTTTTTTTAATAATCTTTAATATTACCTATTTGACTGATCTTATTACATATTCCTTTTAATGCTAGATGAAGTACTCATTTTCATGCGTTGCAACTGAGATTTTAATTAAACTCCTTGTACGCTGAATGGAACTTTTACTGCAGGTGCTATATCTCCAAGGAAAAGAAAACGACGCAGAGGCCCTTATTCTGGATTCTATCAGAATAGTGGAGGTGTCATACTATGTGGCTTCGACGTTAGAACTATTAGAACTAGCACTTATTGCACTTTCAATTCATTGCTTTAGTTGTTGATTATGCCTAGTGTTTGGATTTCTAGGAAGTTGGCCAAGTGGAATCAATCATGTGTCTCAGGAGATTGCGGTATCTTGCTCAGGTTTTATTGTCTTTTAATCCATATCGCTGCATTTTTTTATTTTTAATTTTTTGCATGTGTGTGGAAATTTTGTTGGCTGTTCCATATCAAGAGTGACAAGAAGCTACAACTTGGAATCTTTAAATGAAGAATTGTCCACTATCTCTTAAAACTTGTATTTCAAAGTAAAGTTTTCAGATGAAGAAAAGAATAAGCTCTGATTTTAAGTCCTCTTTTCATTGTCGTTTTACTGATAACAAGCTTGAGGAGTTCATATTTCAGATCCACACTGTTCTCACAGTGTCATAGTTTTGTTTAAAGATCCAATCGTTTGATTTTGTCTTAGGATGTTACTTTTTGTGCATGCCTACTTTTTCCTGCATTTTATTTAGTTCGATCTACATCTTCTCTTGTATACTGGGTTACTGGAGTTATAAATCTTGCCATGTAGTTTATTGGTTATTGTTTTCTCTATAGATATATCTGAAAACAAATTGTCTTGGGGAGGCTGAGAATGTACAGAGAAAGATCCTGCATACGATGGAGTTGACAAAGGTTGAAGCATCACATTTTCTCTTCCATACTTATTTTTTTGAATTTTTTTCTTGAAAAATATAGATTTTGCAGCCATAAGAAGTTGTATAATATGATTTCACTGCTGAGTTGGATGTACTTGATGTCAAATATTGAAGAAAATTCATATTTTATGAAATTAAGTATTCTATTATCCTTCATAGAATTTCTTGCTTAAAGAACGCTTGTCACTACTTTGGCCCTGTTTTATTGTATATTTTACTTTGATCCTCTACACCAGTGATTTGAGGTTTGTTTCCACTTTATACACGATGTTTCTCTCTTGTATATACCATTGTTCCTCTTCTGAAACTTGTTAGTTCTTTTAGTGGGAGGGATTTCAAATTCTTTTACATTAGAATTAGAATATCCTTTAAGCGTTGGTCAAGTTGGATCTGGCAAGTTATTTTTCTTTTCAATCAGATATTATTACCGTGTCCATTTGCATTCGTCGTTCATTATAATTAATTATGTACATCGGTAATTTTTATGTAAGGTAGGGATGGAGTTCGTTGGAGACAATATTTGCAGCAGAAGGGTTGGCCCTGACCCTACAAGCTACCGGGAGTTTGAGAGAAGCCCAAGAGCTTCTTGAAAAGTGAAGTTAAAATAAAATGGTTGATTTTGAGTGCTTCCAGACCATTATTTCTCATTCTTCTTCTTCTTCTTCCTCCTCAGGTGTCTTGACACTCGGAAAACATTACTTCCTGATGATCATATTCATGTTGTTGTTTCACTCAACAAACTTTTAAGTATATAGCTATCTTACTATTATTTATCATCCTAGTCCCTAAATGCAAAACACTAGCCTTGTCTGCTTTTGATATTATTTTGTTTTTAAATTGTGGTCCCGTTTTCTCTTCCTTCTCAATGAATATATGTGTCTTCGGCTCTCAATTGTATGTAATTACAATGGCAGAAGCGCTTGGAATAACAAATGCTAGTACTGATCGTTATTTTTATTCTGTATATGCCTCTTACTATCACTGAAACTGATCGACGGTATTGTTGCTTTACCATATCATGTGATAACGGGGGGAAGAATGGTTGCCTGATCATGTATATGTGTTAATCCCAATTTCCAGTTTATCTATCTTGCTGCTTTCTGCTTGCAATTATATTTTGACGAATGTAAGATTACTCTTCCCTTTATTATTTCCTACTGGAATTGTTAATGATATCTTCTCTCTATTTGTAGATTGGTGCAAACATGCTTCATATTGCTAGGTTGGGAATGCTAAAGGTTAATAGACTAAGACGGATACTTCTGATGCAATTGCTGAGCTTAACAAGGCAAAAGATAATTTAAATGATTCCATAAGGTTTGTTTATCTCTTAGATTTCTGTGACTTTCTTTACAGTTTCACTCAATGCTCTTTTTGTTATATTGGACTTGTCTAATATAATAATGATCATCTCAATCTCATTGTGTTTCAACGTACCTCATATGTAAAATGATATTTAACATAGATAATAGATTACAAAGTGTAATCTTGGTATTTTTAAAAAATTTAATTGTTTCAGGGGTATTTTGAAGTGATTTTATAAACACAAGGTTGTTTTGAGCATTTGCATTATAAGAAGGGCAAAATCACATGTGAAAACTTTAAAAAGAACACAATACTAATAATTTGAAAGTCACATAATTTTGTTCAAAGATTCTTTGATTGGAATTTATTGTTCTGTTGCATAAATCTTAGAGATTGGCTTTTTTTTTTTTTTTTTCTTGGATAAATTGATGAAACAAAGTGGGAAGAAGCAAAGTTATGGGGCATCTGAAGGCGCTAAAAAGAATGAACGTGAAGCGTTAGTCATCCTGGTCAGCTTCTCTGTTTCTTCAAGACAATTTAACATTTAGGATAATTTTTTATTGGCCGTTTAAATATCTTAATATCCACTCTAAATGTATAAAATACACATAGTAGGCATCGCAAATATCAGAACATAACTGATATAGGACCAAAATGAAAAGATAGAATAGAAATGGAAATAGAAGAATAGAACCAAGAAGAGAGAATTATTAGGGAGAGAAACGTAGGATTCTAGAGGGAGAACAAGAACAATCTCAATATTCATTGATAAACCATTCTTTCTATTGAAATTACACTCATTAAGGTGTTTGTAGAGGAACAAAACTACAATACGATAAACTTTAACTAAAGTCTAAAAAACCCTAAGAGATAAATGTAATTTTTAATTCTACTAAAGATAAAACATATCCTAGTTGATAAATATACAATTTAAATTTCTAATATCCTAATCTTGTCGGTCATCAATAGCGCCTAACATTGAGATAGTAAGTAGTCTGTGGCATCTGATATGTGCACACACGCGGGGGCACATGTGTTCTACATAGTTGACGGTTTCTGTAATATATAACACAGCATTTTAAATTATTCTGTTTTGTACCTTTTTCAATGTTGGAAGAGAGGACACATCTTGGTTTCTTTAGTCCAACCATGGATTCCGAATTTCATCATCTCAACTAGTTTCTCCAACCATCTCTCAAGAAGAAGAAGCCATTGATGAGTTTGTGTCCTCAAGATCTTCGCTTGATCGAAGACCGCCTGCTGATTGGCCATCGTGGAATTTCTGTGCTGTGAAAGAAAAACCCACACAAGAAGAGGGCTCACGAGATTCTCGGCCTCAGGAAAATTTGGCCTCTCCTCGAAAGCGTTATGTTGAAGCTGAAAAAGAGAGTACTTCTTGGTTCCAAGAAAAACAAACCAGATGTTGTTCAAGAATGGGGCTCCAATCCAGAAAAAGCAACGTGAAACTTGTAGTTCCAATGAAGGAACAATTCTTGTTTTCAAGGGTGCTCAGAATGAAGAACCCGTTCCTGACTCAGAAGTTCCCGCCAAGTCTTTTGTTTTAAAGAAGAAACTTGCAAACAGGAAGCTTAGCACCACGAAGAACAAGTCACCCAAACCTGTCGTTGTTTCTGTTTCAACACCTGTTGCAACAACCAGATCTAAATCTTCTTCCTCATATCCTCGGTTTGTTGTTTCCAAAGCTTTCTCATCTAAGTTTTATACTGAAGAAAATAAGAATTTGGGAGATGATGGATTGTAGAAAGCTTCATTCTGAGAGATTGAATTATTGGGGAAAGTATAAGGATGTTCAAGCTGTGATTGAAAAACTTCTAGAGGATATAAATATATTGGGTTCTGTTTCTAAAGAAAAATCTTTTTCAAGTAATCTTGTCCAATCTGCATTCTGACATTGCAAACCCGGCTTCTCCTCCATATGGTCATGTGTATATTCGTGGCAAAATCCTTCGTTTTTGTCCAGAGGTCGTTAATAACTATCTTGGATGCACTAGTTTTGAGTCCAACAGGGTTCGAGAATTAGATCACACTGTCAATATAGATGGGGTTGCCGTTGCACTTACAAAAAGGGATATTGACTGGCCAGAATCAAAATCTCTAAGAGCAGCTAAGTAAGCTGTCAAATATACAGTACTTCATAAGCTTGCACTGGCAAACTGGCTTCCTACTCTGCATCCCAACACGGTCTCTTCTGATCTGGCTGTTTTACTGTATGTTATAAGTAATGGTCTTCAGTTTGATAGGGGCAAACACCTGTTTCAAGAAATTGTTAGCTATTCCAAGAATGTTTCCACATTTGAAGTACTGCCATTTCTTTTATTGATCTATGGAATTCTTCTCACCCAACAAGACCTTACATCAGAGACTGATTTAATCATGCAACCTAGAACTCCAATTAAAATCTCTCACAAGCTTCTGTCAAATGAGCATTTTAATGATATTCAGGTTGAGCACGCTGCTACACCATTGCCGCTTGCACCTGCTGTTGCAACAAAGTTCTGCACAACTGTACAAGTTTATATCTATTGAGTTGCAATAGATTCGTATGAAGAAGCAAAGGCTTGCTGAAAAGCAAATTAAGCTCTTTGAGAAAGAAAAGGAGGTTTAGCTACTTTTGACTTAGCTTGACCTCTTTGTGCCATCTACTACTCCAATTGCAACCAACTCTCTAGCACAGCCGAATGCACAAGAGCACAGCCGAATGCACAAGTCTCAGCTTCTTCAGCTTGAACCAGTTCTCCTTGAAGACTACTTTGGTCATTCTTTTGTCAAAATAGGGGAGATGCGTTTGTATTTATTCGTGTTTTTTGTGTGATGTGTTTTATGTTGTGTTTTGTTTTCAGTTTTGGATGAACTATGTAGCGGAGTCGTTTTATGGATGATTTTAGTCAGTTTATATATATATATATATGCTTGATTTGTAAGAGAAGATTTTGTTCTGCTGAATAACGCATCCACGTTCATGAAGATTTGACTGGAATCATGCTGTATTAGATTGAAGATTTCAAGAATCAATCAAAGTGTACCAGATTTCACAACTCTGTTGCCTTATTTGTTACCACAAATAAGCAACAAGATGTGAACAGTAGACTGCATTAAAGATGAGGAAAACCTGGCACTTTTGGCTATTCAAATAAAGTTTCACAATGGTCTTAACACGTTGGCTTAACCTCGGAAATTTAGAGAGGGATTATTTTGGGAGCATTTTATTTATTTTATTTTTTGGGAGAAGTGATTTAGGTTTTCCGGAGAAAACTGTGCTGAAAGGATTTCAAAGTTAGTCGAAATCTTCAATGTAGTTCACTGTTTGCATCATGGTGCTTATTCTGTTTTAATAAAAATAAGGCAATAGGGCTATAAAATCTGGTACAAAGTCAACTCTGATTCTTAAAATCTTCAATCTAATGCAACATGATTCTGTTTGAAATCTTCATAAATTCGGGCGTGTTATTCAGTATAATAAATTTTCATCTTGCAAATCAAGCAACTCATTTAAATTCAACTTTCCAAAACTTACAAAAATTGACTTATACCAAATTAATCAAATTGATTGACATGAAACAGTTTTTATAAATATAACAACACAATCTGTAAAAATCAAAGTTTTCTAAACAATATAATTTGACTTATTAAAACAAGAAACACAAATAAGAGCAAATGTGAACAGATCTTAATCTTTCTAAAATGGTTTTCCTACAGCTTAGGTACCAATCAAACTAAAATAAAATCTTGTAATGGACAAAATAAAGGCAATTTGAAAATCCCAACAATTTCGCTCTTTGGCATTGTTTGGGCAAAATTTCACAAGACACAAAGAAACTGTTTTAAACTTAAACAACTAAGATACAAAAATAATAAATAAACTCACTGAAAACATCTCTCAAACGACTCTTCCTAAATAGTTAATCCAAAACAAATATTAAAAATAAAACACATCATACAAAAAACACAGACTAAATACAAACACATAACTCATCGTACAAAAAACGTGAGTAGATGCAAACACATCCCTTCCTTTTTGACAAAAGAATGATCAAAGTAGTCTTCAAGGAGAACTGGTTGAAGCTAAAGAAGGTGAGGCTTGTCCATTCGGCTATGTTGGAAAGTTGGTTGCAACTAGGGCAATGGATGGCACAAATAGGTCAAGTTGAGTCCGAAGTAGCTGAACCACTTTTTCTTTCTTAGAGAGCTTAAATTGCTTTTAGCAAACTTTTGCTTCTTGGTACGAATCTTCTGCAACTCAGCAGAAAAAAACTTGTATAGTTATGCAAAAGTTCCTGTTGCAAAGGTTGTTGCAGCAGCAGCAGGTGCAGCGGCATACTCAACCTGAATTTCATTAAAACCTTCAAGTTTTGAGTTGGTATCTTTTGCATACCAAATGCCATAATTTGTCGTCCTTTCAACATATTAAATCATCCTTTTCACCGCAGCCAAATGAGATTTCTTTGGATCCGCTCGGTACCTGGCACAAACACCAACACTGAAACATATACAAAGTCTACTTGCTGTGAGATAAAGGAGACTACCAATCATGCTCCTATAAAAAAACATGATTGATTCATGAAATCTTCAATCTAATGCAGCATGATTCTGGTCCAAATCTTCATAATCCTAGACCTGTTATTCAACAAAACAAAAGCAACTCATCTAAATTCAACTTTACAAAATACACAAAAGTTAGACTTTAACTAAATCAATCAATTGATTGACATGAAACAGTTTCCATAAATATAACAATGCAATGTGTAAAAACCAAAGTTTTCCAAACAACACAATTTTAACTTATCAAAATAGGAAACACAAATAAAACATATTTCAACAAATCCTAATTTTTCCAAAAAGGTTTTCCTGCAGCAAATTAGTTATCAATCAAATCAAAGCCAAATCCTAACAAAATAATGTCAATCTAAAAATTCCAATAGTATTCTTCATGAGAATAAACACTAAAAAATCAGATACTTATCATCACTTTTTTCTGGAGCTAAATCTGGCCATTGAGACCATCTAAAGAAAGTGAAAAAATCATCAATATATGAAGCTAACATTTCCTGCATCTTAGTACTAAATGACATTCCCATGCTAAGTTAAATGGATACATCTCTTTGCAGTTGCAACCATTTGACGCCCTTGGGCTCTTGGAGATCACAAAGAAAGAGTTAGAAGAGTCAACGGTTAGAATTCAAATCTTTTTTTTTGGGCAATTTTCTATGGAAAAACAAGTTGAGATTTTCAAGAAGTTCCTGAGATATGCTATCAACACTGTTGAGCCTGAAGCATTGGCAAATAAGCTGATGTGCATATCGTTTTCTTCCACTTTTATTTTCCAATTGACATTCGTTGTATTATTTTTTTCTTACTAGCTGACCACTTTGTATGTTTCCATTATGTAGCAGGATGAGCATTCATCTGTTGCTGAGGCTGAAAATGCACTGTTAAGATGCATTGCTGCTTACGAAAATGTAAATTTTTTTCCATCTTTAACTAAATCAGGTTCTTTCGAGATAATAATTGGCGCTATCCAAGATAAGCATGATGTTTTTTCCCCTCTCTCTGATAAAGGACGTTCACTCCGGTTATAGAATTTCGTGAAAGCTTTATCTGCGTGTTATATATTGATTTCAATCTCATACTTTTCAATTCATTCGTGTTTATTATTACCATTCAGCAAGGTTTTGTGGGGCCTTGAGCACAAAATCTTCATTTCTCAAGTAAATGTTTTTAGTCTGAACACTGAAATGATTTCTTAACAGTTCAAAAGACTAATTTGTTTTTTTATTTTGTTTTATAAATCAACTACTGGAAATAATTCTGCAAAGCTTAAATGTCTTGTATTCTACGCTCGTCATAGAAAGTACCTTGGGCAAGTCAGTTGTATGTATACGTGTGTATTTCTCAGCATTTTCAATAGAAATCTTAACCTAAATGGTTCGAAGATTGCATTAGATTGTTTTCTTTCCTCTGCATTTTCAATAGAAAACAGAAAAATGTTGGTAACATTGTCTCATCTTTGGCATGTTATTCATTTGCTGAATAGACTCCCTATTTTTGCTACATTGTTTTGCAGTTTGTGTCTGAGAGGTCAATTTCTGATGCTCGCGAGGTAAAGGCAGAGTATCTTTCATGTCTGAAGCATCTCGCGAGCTTGATAGGCAACAATGCTACTGAAAGGACACAGCAATCAAAAGGAACCAATCTGCAGGATATCAAAGAAGAAATACAGCGTCTCGAAGCTGGAGTTTCTCTTCATAGGAAAAGAAGAAACTGAGCTGGAAGCTGATTTTTTGTTGCATCGGTGGTCATGCAAGATGAAATTTTTAATTAATGAATAGGAAACTAGATTAATAAAGCCATTAATGCGGAAATCATCCTTTTTTCTTTTTTTTTGCCTTTGTTGATAATTTTGTCAATTTCTGAAGTGAGGGAATTCTTTGTTGATGAAGTCCATAAGCCTTCTATTAGAGGTTAGAATTTGTACAGATGTTGAGTGCAAGGCATCAAATATTTTACTGATGAATGGATTATTATTCATTGATATGCATTATAGCACGGGTGTAGTTTTGAGATTATAGAAGTACTATTTTTACTTGTAGCAAAAGAAACATAAGTAAAGGTTAAAAGTGAAAAAAAAAAAGAAAAAAAGAATCAGCTTGTAAACTATAAGCTGCATGGATGCATGCACAGGCGTTTTTGAGTACCTTCACCCAACGCTCTAGTAGTATGTTTTTTGTGGGATACTTAGGGCTTTAAACATTATTTCAAATTACGTGAGAATAGTAAATAGTAATAGGAGTCGTAGACAGATCCTTATAAAAAAATTGTAATAATGAACATATTATTGCAAATTGCATGCTAAGGGAAACAATACGCGAGTTTATTTAAAAAAAAAAAAAATCTTTTGAAAGTCTTATTGTTATCGAATGCTCACCAAGAGTCTTAGCTATATGATTGTCCCTGATGCATAATTCGTATGGTTACGTAAATAGTGTGGTGAATAGTTACAGAATTACCTTGATTGAAGCCAAAAAAAAGTGTTGAGGGGGAAAATTAAGATGTTTGGCACAATGGTTCAAACTCACCCATTTGAACTAGGGATGACAATGGGACAAAGTTGAGGCGGGTTAGTCTTCTCACTAAGTCGCCCTGTGAACGAAAACAAGCCCCATCTTTGTTCCATCAACCCGCATAAATTGACGGGTGATGGAATGGGTTTCCCCGTTACTGGTTTAAGGTATTCATGGTACATCGTTTATCCCATTAATTATATTTTATAATAAATTAATTAATTCATTGACACACCTTTATATAAGACTATAAGTTAAAAATAAAAGAAAATTATTTTTTGAATTTTATTGATGTTATATAGTATAACATTATACTTAAAATTATATACATTATAGCATATTATATGTAGTATATTAATTTAAAAATATAATATAAATTAAACAGGGTGGGTAAAACGGAGAGCACCGACCTTTATATCCGTTCCTGTCCTGTAACCCGTAACAGGTTATGCCATTAACCCATTTACAACGGGTATTTTAGGTCTCGTTTAAGACGGGTCCTCGCAAGTAAATAGATTCATGGGTAAAATGTTCATCTCTAATTCGAATTATCCATGGTAAAATTTCTTAGCAAATACAATATAAAGCAAAAAGTAACAACATTTTAAACCTAAAAATGGTTTAAAGCACCTTCCCAAACACTCAATTAATATCTATTTGCATTTTCAATATATTAAAAAAATTTAAAAAAAAAAAAAAAAAAACCAAAAAAACGGACTTCAATATTTGTTTTGCTGCGCTAATTGGAGGTCCTAGAGTGGCGAGTGATGAGGAAGGGCACCAGAAACACACACCAAAATCCAACCAAACATGTCCGCCATCCTTAACAAACTCAAACTCCCAACCTCAACATCTCCAAACCCCTCACTCTCTCTCTCCTCGTTCTCCTCCTCCTCCACAGCCATCCCTTGGTACTCCCCTCCTCCTCCTCCTCCTCCCTCTCTGTCTCCTCCACACAATGAGGAAGAGGAGCTCCTCCTGTCCATCTCCTCAGCCATCGCCAACTCCCAAACAACTCCTCTCTCCTCCTCCCTCAAAACCCACCTCCCTTCCCTCACTCCTCGCCTCCTCATCTCTCTGCTTGCCGCCAACCCACTCTCTCTCTCTCCTCCCTCTCTCCTCTCTTTCTTCCATTGGCTCCCCTCCTCCTCCCCCTCCTTCCGCCACACCCCCCACTCCTACTCCGCCATGGCCCATTTCCTCCGGGCCCACCGAATGGGTCCCCAGGCCCAGTCCCTCCTTCACATCCTCGTCTCGCGCAAGGGTAAGCACTCGGCGCCGTCGCTCGTCGCCGCTGTTGAACAAACCGGAGGTAAGTATAGCTATGCCCACCATCTGTTTGATGATTTGATTATTGCATACACAGATTGCGGATTTTTCTCCGACGCTATTCAGTGCTTTAGATTGTTGGTGAAAAAGGGCAATTTGAATTATCATTTTCCGTTTCGTGGGTGTGGGTATTTGCTTGAAAAAATGATGAGATCGAACTCGCCGTGGGCCGTGTGGCTCTTTTACTCGGAGATTTTGGATTCTGGGTATCCTCCAAAAGTGTATTATTTCAATGTTTTGATGCATAGGTATTGTAGAGAAGGTAGAATTGAGGATGCGCAGATGATGTTTGATGAAATTACTAAAAGGGGTCTTCATCCGAGTGTCGTTAGCTTTAATACTTTGATCAATGGGTATTGTAAGTCTGGGAATTTGGAGGAGGGGTTTAGGTTGAAGAGGGTTATGGAGGAGGGTGGAACGTGTGCTCCTGATGTTTTTACGTATAGTGTTTTGATAAGTGCGCTGTGTAAGGAGTGCAAAGTAGACAATGCGGGTCGGCTTTTTGACGAAATGTGCAAGAGAGGTTTGGTTCCAAATGATGTCACATTCACTGCCTTGCTTGATGGGCAGTGCAGGAATGGGAGAGTTGATAAGGCCATGGAGATGTACCAGATGATGTTGAGGAAAGGGGTTGAGCCGGATAGAGTTATGTATAATACGCTCGTGAATGGCCTTTGTAAGGTTGGAGATTTGAGCAAAGCTAGGAAACTTGTAGATGAGATGTGCATTAAAGGCTTGAAGCCAGATAAGATTACTTACACTACGCTTATTGATGGATGCTTCAAAGAGGGAGATATGGAATTGGCTATGGAGATCAGGAAGGGGATGGTGAAGGAAGGCGTTGAGCTGGATAGTGTAGCTTTCACAGCTCTTATTTCAGGCTTATGTAGGGTGGGAAGGATCATGGATGCAGAGTGGACAATGAGGGAGATGTTGAGTGCTGGCATGATACCTGATGACGCCACATATACTATGGTTATTGATGCATTTTGTAAGTCTGGGGATGTAAAGATGGGATTCAAATTGCTGAGAGAGATGCAGAGAGGCAGTCGCGTGCCTAATGTTGCGACCTATAATGCTCTTATAAATGGGTTGTGTAAGAAAGGACAGATGAAAAATGCCGATATGCTCTTAGATGCTATGCTTAATTTGGGTGTGGCTCCTGACGACATTACATACAATATTCTTTTGGAAGGACACTGCAAGCGTGGGAATCCTGCAGATTTCAATAAACTAAGAAGTGAGAAAGGGCTTGTTTCAGATTATGCTACTTATGTTTCGCTTGTCGGTAAATCTGGTAAATCTTCAAAGGATCGCCAGAAGAGATGATGTGGCAAAATAGAACAAGAATGTGTGGTTTTATGCAAATACATTCCAGTTCCACACTTTCTGGTCTCAATGAGCTCCAGCTTTGCGAGCTGTTAAGAAGATGCCTTCTTTTGTTGACTGTTGAATTATAAACTTATTTGACATGATCGCAATAGGCTGATAAATCACGGAAAAGAATAATTGCAGTTCATCCAAATAATTCAGAGAAGGGTATCCTGTGACACATGTTTTTGGTTACGAAGGAGTTCCCGACGATATTCTTTGCCAATGGACAAGCAAAACCGAACTCCATTTCAGACTCAAGTTGAAAAATTTTGGGCCATTCTAGCAGTTGCTCCAATAGTTTCCCATGGAAGTGATATCCAAAATTTGTATATTCCCTCTCATTCAAACTCTGACCTGTTCCTTTAAACACATGCATAAATTGCTTTTTGTTGCCTTCGAAAAATGTTGGGAAAGATCAATGGGAGCAAAATCATTTGGGAAGGTTATCGCAACATAATATAATTAGTTAGACAGCAACGAGCGCAGAATTTTTCTTAGCAAGAGCACTGAAAAAAGAGATGGTATTTTATTGAATGAGTCAGAGATATGGCCTCTTTAATCATGGATTGGGATACTCTTATGTGGCTTTTTTGTATGGGACGCTTTTGACAGTCCAAATTGAAATTTAACAATTATGTCAAAAAAAATTGAAATTTTAAAAAATGAAAAAAAATTGTTTTTTTAAATAAAATATTTTAAAAATAAAAATAAAAATACTCTCTATTGTGGAGATTTTCCTACAAATCCAATCTCGTTGAGATTTTCCTATTTCGTTTTGCATTCGCCATCCATATTTTTTCAATATATTTGCACAATTGCTACAAAAGAAATTTCGTTCTAAATTAATAACGTATCAGGCAACTTGAAATTGTAACATATACGAACAAAACGACCTTAGGACATAAAGTAAAAATATTATTCTTAATATCAAATCTCATACAATTCCATAATTATATACATACCCTATGCCTAAACCAAGTGCTTTAATAATAACTTGGGTTTTTTTTTTTTTTTTTTCTAGGGGTGCGGTAATTTGCCCAAACGGAAACAAGCAATCATGGTTATAATTTACAATTTTAACCCAACGGTAATTTTACACTTGACATTACTAAAAAGTGGAGAGTTGAAATCTCTAATCCGAATTCAAAATAACTCTTTTTAGGGGAAAAAAAAAGGTAAACCAGCAACCAATAGATTTATAGCTATTTTTTAATACATGTAAATAACTATATAGTTTGGCATACTTTTTTTTTAATTATTTTTGAGAAAGTTTCGGATGCATTTTGAAACAACATTACGTGTAACATTACATGTAATATAATCCATCTTAGAAGGTAGATAGCAGAAAGATATACAATAAAAAGACGAATAATTAATTTAAACATACTAACCACCTGTTTGGCAATTGTGGTTCTCACTACAATCTTAGTTATAAACAGTAAAAAGTTCTCACATATTAAAAATAAAAAAATAAAAAAAAATAATGCCATAGTAAAAAGATCTCACATGTTACAGTAAAAGTGGTTCCCACCACTGGTTCCCACCACTCTTCTAAACACTCACTAAGTTAGATAGCAGAAGCATATATAAACACCACGTCGTTTACCAAGTTCAGACCTACATAGTCGCTCAATTGCATTTGGAAAAGTTTGTTTGCATCTCACAGTGCAATCAATATGAAATTTACAACGAAACCGGTCACCCAGAAGAACTAGTACTCTTCTTGATTCTGTATTCCAAACAAACATGTGAAGTAAAAGTTACAAATTCTTTTCTGTTAAGAATAAAAGTTACTAATTCTTATATACATACAAAGAACAATCTTTTGAGCGCAGAGATAAAAGGTATATCACATATTAACTGAAGACAAATATAGTTTAATTATGTAGTACAATCATAATAAACATGTATTTTGATGGTACAATTGTTTATTTTTCTATTGAATTTAAATTGTGGATAAGTTTTTCTCTTTAAAAAAAAATGCTGATATGTTTAATTACAAACTTCACTGGCCTTAACTAGATTAAATGGCTTTGATTGAGCTAAAAAGACATAATTATTGAGGGTCATAAATCTCCTCTAACGATTCTAACCACTTGCAAGCGTGATGGTTTCAGATTTTATATTGTTTGAGTTGATAAATAAAATTCACATAAACAAGAATTCCCCTTTTTTGGCTTGTTTTGATTGGAATTCACGGAATATTTCTTCACAAAAGTTGTCCATCTTGATGTTTTCAATAAATCTTATGTTAAGCTAGGAACTAGTTTGGCCTCTAAATGCCTCATATACTTAAATCTTTCAAAAATATCCTTAAACACACTTTTGTACCAAAACAATACTTAGCTTGATTCCTTGAGTTTAGTTTCATTTAAACCCTTCCAAGCACATCATGAAGTACTTTACACATAAACAAATGATTTCACATAGTTTTCTTTACATGCCATAGTCCATAACTTACATCAAATACTTGATATACATAAAAAACATGAACTTTAACTTAGTTTTAAGAGCTATGATTTTACCTAAGCATTCCAATTTGTTTATCCTCTCTCTTAGTGCTTGAAGACTTCTAAATACCTTGATAACAAGTCCATAATATAATTATAAAATATCATCTAAAACTTGAGCAAAAACGCTAAAACATAATAGAAAAAGCTAAGGCTTTACCTTAAAACTCCTTAATCTTTTTCTACACCACTTGTTCTTGCTTTCTTGGATGATTTCGAGGATTAAATTATCAAAATTTTGAGAGAAAGAGACATAGAGGAGGGGCATATTTGAGAGAAAGAAACAGGAGAATTTTTTAATAATTTTAGCAAAATTTTCTTTCAAGTACACCTTTAGGTATTTATTGTTCTCATACTATGGACTAATTTGCAAAAAAAAAAAAAAAAAAATAAATGTACCATACACTTTGCAAATCCAAATTTCATGGGAAGTTTCTAGAGCTTTCTTAAAACATTTGTGTGTCCTATGGGTCTCACATCAGCCTTTTCAATAGTCCAAGTTTACATTGTGTAGTATGTTTCCTATAGTACTGCAAGTATGCTTTTGCTATACTGCCAGTATACTTTCTTATACTATTGCAAACTTCCACAAGCTTCTATATTATTTCATACTTATCCATACCTTCCACACAATATAATTCCCATATTGCTTAATATTATACAGTATAATTTCTATATTACATAATTTTTATACTGTATAATCTTTATGCTGCATAACTTCTATATTGCTTAATTTATATACTGTATAATTTTCATAATTTTCATATAGTATTTTTCTTATACTGCATTTCTATTTCAAAATTTGTTGCAATACGTTTTGTGACATTTAAGTTTTCTTGCTTTTTTTTCCTCGTTGACTAACTCTTATCTTCGTGTCATTCATACTTTACTTAAGACTATGTCATGATTTTTAATCTTTTAAATCTCATATTTAGTTTTATGAAATTTGTCACAAAAATCGAATTTAAACAATAATCCTCGTGACATGTATATTGCTTCATAACTTTTTAACATTAATAGCACATCTAATGTTTTAAGAATTTCTCGGATATTACACAATTTCGGTTGCCCGTCCCAACCCATTGGGCCAAAAGGAAATATTGGGTTGGCCTGATTAATGAAAAGGGAGGCCCTGCCGCTAAAGCCCGCATGGGCCTAGGGTTAGATCAAGCTTGGCTTAGGCCACCTGAATTTTTAAAAGAGAATTTTAAAAAATATGAAAAAAAAAACAGTTATCTAATTGGTCTGGCTAGGCCCAGTTATAGTTTGGGCCTAAATTTTCAACCCAGCCCGACTCAAGGGTCAGGCCAAGGCCGACGTGTTTGGCCATGTCCCATATTGATAGCTCTAATGCTTTACAAACAAGAACAATAATTTAGAATTTATTTACTTTCCTATTAGGGTGTTTGTATGAATAGTTTAAATTATATCATGAAAAAACTTTACATTATAACATACTTTTATTTTACATTATAACAAAATGAAAGCTTTATACATTGTAGAATACTTTTGCTTTACACAATAATATAAGAGAGCTTTATACAGTTTATGATTAAAGGGGTGTTTGGAATGTGGTGGGAACCAGTGGTGAGAACCACTTTTACTGTAGCATGTGAAAGCTTTACACTGTAGTAATTTTTTTTATTGTTACTGTAGCATATGAGAACTTTATACTGTTCATAACTGAGTTTGTAGTAGAAACCGCAATTTCTATCACTTTACCAAACACCCGGTAAAACTCTAGATTTTTCAACTCATTCTCATAAATACCCTGACGTATATTTGTAATTGCCACAGAGAGAGGCCTACAACAAGCTTGTTTCGATGATTGCGGCTACGAAGCCGCGTTCTACAAGGACGGAGGCCATGAATAAGAGCCTTGCATGTCACATCAATTACACTGGAATCTAAATTCATCACCTACGTATCAATGACCATTGAATAACTTCAAGTATACAACAAAACAAGGGGTAACTCTTAAAGTCTTCACATTATTTAGTAGCTAAAAGATAAATACCTACCACCAATATTTTTTAATTTTCACTACAAAAATTGCCTTTTAATTTTCTTCTTTTTTTCTATGTTTTCTTAGTATCCATGCTATACACACTAGGTCACACCGCAAATTGAGAAAAGATACAGGTTTTTTTTTTCTTTCCAATCTCAAGTCCTTAAATTAATGTAGTGGTTTGACGAAATTAGTTCTAGTCAAAATTTTTTGTTGTTACAGTTTTGAGCTACAAATTTCTAGACAGAGATTTTATATTATGGAATTATAGAACTATAAGTGCAAATCATTTATATAAGAATATGTCTACCTAATTATTGTCTAATTATTGTTTTGACGATTATTGTCCAAGACTTATGCAGAGAAAACACACAGAACGACTCTTGCAGTGAGGTTGTCCTGGCAGGACGTGAAGCCCCCTCCAGGGGGGATCAAGGTGGACTAGCAGAGCCCCCTAAGAACTAATAAATTTTATGAAGGATTGTTTTATCCGTCCTAGTTTTTTTTTTTTTTTTTTATAAAAAAATGTGCGGTTTTAGGATTAATTTGAATTAAGTCATTTAAGTCTTATTTCAAATCCAATTTTATTTTATTATAATATTTATCAATATATTTATGATGAGATTATCATCCTTAAACTATAAAATCACAACTTTATGATAATAAAATAAGACCAGTGTTCATCTCGATAATTATCGAAATTGAATAATAAAATCCCTATGATCATGTTAAAAAAAAAAAAAGAACATAAAGATAACAAAGTTTACGATAAACGAAATATGAAATAACAATAGAACTTTCACAAGGAACATACAAGGTACAAATGTGGTATTAATACTACAAGCTTATAATAGTAAAGCAAATAACATAATAGTTAGCATATCATAATATACAAAAATGACAAAGCAAATAGCAAGAACAATTAATTTAAAAAAAAACATAAATAGAATCATGAAAGTAAGAAAAAAGCAGACAGTTTTTAAAATAAGAAACTTAGGGCATGTTTGATATACTGTATTGTGTTGTATTATATATAAAAAATACAATACAATACAATATAATATGGTGTACTAAACAAGTCATAGATTCGATAATTTATTTATTTTTGTCGCAAACAAAAATACTTCTAGAATTTTCCTATCTTTGAAAATTGGATGGTATCAGTGCCTTGCCCTCGCGGTTTCTCTTGAATAACAAAGTCCATAAGTTTTGCCGTTGATTGTGTTTATGATGTTACATACATATGATATCTCATGCACTTTTTTGGGATATTTGAAAAATGAGTTCAAACTTAGCTATAGCATATTTTTGTCTTACAATTATGTAAGAGCTTTATATTATTTAATTTGCAAAATGCAAGGTTATATTTCTAAGTATTTGGCAATTGGTTAGTAGCAGGGGCTCTTAACTATTGTTATTTATTGGATGCATTTGAAGTAGAGGTGTTCAAGGATTGGATTTTGCGAATTTTGGGTCAATCTGCAATTCGATCCAAAACTTTCAGATTAAGAAAATCTTAATTCGCAATCCGATCAAAAACATTTAGATTCCTTAATTTGCTATGAAACCTTCGGATTGGATTCACGAATTGAGCTATGACCTTTAAAAATAAAAATATTGAAGGACAATTTTTTTGACATAAAAAATAAAATAAACAGTCCATAATATAAAATAGCTTAATAAAGTTGTTACGACCAATCATTAAGACAAATTAGCTTCAATAAAACTTAAAATCAAATCTTCTTAAAAAACAAAAGAAAAACTCAAAATAAAGTATTATTCATTCATCAACAATCTTTAAATTTCAAAGCAATTCAAAATTATAATATATATATATATATAAATATATATAGGGTTTCGTATTGATGGATTAAATGGATTGAGAACCCTCAATTCGTAATTCAATCCAAAACCTTTGGAGATTGAATAGATTTCGCATATTGATAGATTTCATGAACACCCGCAATTTAAAGTGTCCTACAATGTGGGTTACAAGAGGAATAATTTTCATATAATTACTTGGTTATCTAGTTTGCCTTGCTACGATAATATAAAGGTATCAATTTAAGCAGTCCAACTCAGCCCACATGGCCAAAAGGAAAAAGGAAAATTTTCATAAATGTCATCTTTTAAGATTTATTTTTTATAAACACTATATATGTTTATCTGTGGCATAACTTAACATGTTATATGAATAATAGTATTGTATAAGCTTTTTTAAGTATGACATAAATAAACACTTTTAAAAGTATGATATAGCATGTAATTTTCTCAAGGCAAATTAGGCCGTGCAAGGCTAGCCCAAGTAATAAAAAAAAAAGGTCCAACCTGACCCAAAACCTACATGAGCCTAGGACTAAGCCCGGATCATCACTATTTTATAAGAGAATTTCAAAAAAAAAAATCTAATTAGGCCGGGCTAGTTTAATTTAGTTATAGTTTAGACCTAAATCTTTGAGTTAGGCCAAAAAAAATGGGCCATAAACTGACTAATTTGGCCTGGCACAAACTCAAATCTCTACAAGAATATGGACGACCAAATGCGTATTTTGAGGAGAAAAAAAGAACAAAAACAAATATATGAAACAATTATTCTAAAAATTTGAATATAAAAAGTTTGCCAAATATGCAAAACAAGCACCCCATAAGTTGCTCTCAAGTCTCAACCTACATGCAGCCAGTTTCATGTAGTTCTTTGGCAAAATGGTTTTTATGTGGAATCTTGAAAATTTCGTGTTTTGTACGTTACGAAGAAGGTTGAACTTTTTTACTTTTTTTTTTCCCCTAATGATGAATAAAGCTGATATTGATTTGAATTCAAAGGCCAGGCCCTTTTTTAACCTCTCCCATGGAGACAAAAAAAATAAAGGCCAGTCACTTGGAAGAAAAGAAACAAGCAATTCTTGTCCTTTCTATTTAATGGGATGCCCTCTGAGTCTTAGGGCATGATACTAGGGCCATTGTAAATATAATTGGAAAAAAATTCGATTTTAAAAAATAATGTATTTGATAATCACATATTTTAATATAAAATAATAAAAAAAATTAAATTAGGAGGTCTTTTTAATAATTTATTTAAAATAAATGATTATAACTTTTTAAATCATACAAATGACTGTTTATCGATGATAAATTGAGTTTATCTGATAAACACATCAAGTTTATTAGTGTTAAATTCGATAAACTATCAGATAAACTTAAGTTTATTATTGATAAACTGTCATTTACTTAATTTAGAAAAGTTATGGTCATTTACTTTAAAAGTACTTTTAAAAAAGCCATTTATCCTTAATGGTCATTATGATATAAATAACAAAATTATACATTATGATTTTATATATATATTTATATTAATATGTTGTGCTAGATAATTATAATTCAAAGTATCGTTAATATTCATGACATTTTTTAAAAGACAACATGAACTTTGATTTGTTCCTTTTTTTACTATGAATGTAATAAAACAAGAACCATCTCAATTAAATATAAAACGAAAAAGTTAATTTTTTCCCCTAAAAGTATAAGAGAGGAAAAATAGAAAAAAAATTTTGAACTATAGCGTTTGGATTCATATATTGTGAACTTTAATATTTGGATTCAAATATTGTGAATTTTAAAGAGAGGGACAAAACTCGAATTTTTGCAGTCAAAACTCAAGGGAATTTTTGGAAACCAAGTCAAAACTTGAAGTTGAAACTTAAATACCATAGCATGGGAGAGTTTTACATTATAGTATACTTTTGTTTTACATTGTCTTATGTAAAAACTTTACATTGTAGCAATTGAAACTTAATTCTTAAACACTCTCTAAGATTCAAATTGTGATTCGCGTATTTGGTTCGACCAAATGTGTATAATTGTTACATATACACAAGCATATATAATATATTGATATTAAATATTCTAACCTTACCTTTAAAAAAAAATTAAAGTTCATCTAAAATACAATATAATAAATTGTTTTTATTTCAGTTACATAAATCAAAATTGTTATATTTAATTTCTTACTTTAATTTTTTTTGTGAATTTTGATCTTTATAGGGTGTTTAGAATAATAACCACTGGTTTGAACTATAAATAGTGTAAAGCTCTCATATGTTACAGTAAAAAGCTACAATATGAAGTTCTCACATGCTACAATCTCAAACCCAGATTGATAGTTTAAATTACTCTTCCAAACATTCTATCAATAATGCCTTACTAACGGAGGAATAAAAATAAAACAAAATAGTAGATTATGAACTAAAATTAAAATAAAGTAATAAATTAATCACCAAAATAGAAGATTTTAAGAATACCTCGTTAAATTTTTAATACCTAACTGACGGAGAAACCGAAATTAAAACAAAGAAAAAAATTATGGACCAAAATGTGACTTTTTAAACATTGAAGACTAACATGAGACTTTTATGTGATGTTTGACAAACTCATTTTTAACTCAAACGGTGTAAACTCTAATATGTCACAATATAAAGCAAAAGTATGTTAGCATAAAACTGTCATATGCTACAGTACTTTAATTTCCAATTTCTTGACAAACACCCTATATCGAGGTAAACTTCAAGCATTATTTGTGTGACTATAGGTTATTTGAAAGAACGATTGGAACAAATAATTTTGGTTTGCCAACTGTAATATGTAAAAGTTTTACATTGTAGCTGTTTACAATAACATATGAGAGTTTTACATTGTTCACAATTGTAACTGATAGTTAGAATATGAAGCTCTCACATGCTACAGTCTTAAAACCTAGATTGATAGTTTAACTACTTTTTTAAATACCCTATTAATAATGCCTTACTAACAAAGGGATAAAAATGAAACAAAATAATAGATTATGAACCAAAAGTGAAATAGAATAATAAATTGGTGACCAAGATAAAAGATTTTAAGAATATCCTATTAAATATTTAATACCTAACTGATAGAAAGAACGAAATTGAAACAAAAAAAGAAAATTATGAACCAAAATGTGACTTTTTAAATGTTGAGGACTAAAATGAGACTTTTATGTGATGTTTGAAAAACTCAGTTTCAACTCAAACAGTGCAAAACTCTAATATGTAACAGTATAAAGCAACAGTATGTTATAGCGTAAAGCTCTTACATGGTACAATACTTTCAGTTCCAATTAATTTTTCAGACATCCAATGTTTAGGTAAACCTCAAGCTTATTTGTGAGATTATAGGCTGTTTCAAAGAACGGTTGAAACCAATAGTTTTAGTTTAGAAATTATAGCATGTGAGAGTTTTATATTGTATTTTTTACAATAATGATTGAAACTAATAGTTTTAATTCAAAAATTATAATATATGAAAGTTTTATATTATAAATTTTTTAATAGCATATAAAAATTTTATGTTGTTTATAACTGAAAGGGCGAGTTAGAAACGTTTTTCTCAATCACCCTATTTAACTTTATATGTTTTAAAGCGTTACCCTTTGACCAGAAGATAACAGGAGGTTTCTGAATGCAGAGAAACACATCAAAACCAAACAAGATTCGATTGGATTAAAATAAAGCATTGAACTGTGAGTTAGGTGTTTAGTTGAGAGCTTTTAATTTATTTATTATTATAGTTTTGGTAGGAAAGCAACTACTAGCTAGGAACTAACTCGGTTTCCATCTTGGGAAAAGCAATGAATAGTGACCACGTAAAAAAGGAAAAGCACTTTTTTCTGAAGTGATGGTCTCTCATACTCGGTCACACGGACACCTCGTTGGTGTGCCAAAATTGTCTTTAGTGTGGGACTCTGTTCAAAATTTCCTTCTTTATATTTCTCTTTCTCTGTCTAAAGGCGCTTTCCAAAGAGCTCCGGCGTTCCAGGCAGAATTGTACTGTTCTGATCTGTGATGTTCACAGTTCTGTTTCACCGACCAAACAAAAGGACTAGACATGTATATGTATAAATATGGTGGGAGAAAACCAAAAAAAGGCTGGCAGTGGCTAAACACGCATATATATATAGCTAGCGAGACGTGGAGTGTGGATTTTGGTTTACTGCGATTGTCAAAGAAGACGGTGAACAGAGCATCTGGTCATGTACGGCGTTCACGCGAGAAGTTTGGAAGAAATTCCTTTCAAAAGAAAGGATAAAAAAAGGATTTTATTTTATGATGATAATATACCGATAAATTTAATATATAGTAAAAAAAATTTGTTTTGATCACATTTAATGATCGAAATTCACACCATAGAAGAAAAAAATGGAGAAAATTTTGCTAGATTTTATTTTAAGTTGTGAAATCTGTCATAAATTATTGAGTTCATATAGTTTGATTTATAATGAAATTGATCATCACATCGGTATCATATTCTACTTGTAGGTTTTTCCAGAAAAAATAACTGGGAAAAAAGGATAAATAATGTTAGAATAAGATTTTCTTTTTTAGGCAATATTTTCAGTGGGAACAAAAAAAAAAACATGTTAAATTTTCACTTTTTAACCGTTAAATTTACAAGAAAAAATGATTTTGGTCAAAATCAAATTGTTGCAAAACATGTACTACTACTGGGTTCCTATCTCTTCTCATTACGTGGTATTTGTAGAAAATATTTTACAAATATTATTGTTTTGATATTTTCACTGAGAATTCTTATGATATAAAAAATAATTTTAAATTACTGAAAAAACATGATGTCTTAACAATTGGATTAATTTTTTGATGGTCCAATTTATAATTATCTATGTTAAAAATTTAAAAGATGTAATACAAAGTTGCTTCAAATTACATATTAAATAGCTAAAAAATTAACATATTATTAACAAAATTGTCTTTTTTACTGTAAAAATTTCCTCTTTTATTATTGCGTCCTATCAATCATGTAATTTCACCATTTATTGGAAGTTAGTATAAGGTGCAGAATAGTTATTTACAATTTGTAAGTTGCAAGAACTTAGTCAAAATTAATGTTATTTACGAATTAATACATTTTATTTATATTTCTATGATGGTCTACCTAGTGCTACAAACCTAAGTTATTTTATATATATTTTTCTTTACTTCTCCCTCTTTTTTTCTTTATTCTTAGACTTAGAATGAATTATTTAAACTCTACAACTTAGCGTTCTATTTAAATATGAAATTATTACAAAATTATATCTCCAAATCACTTTTACCACACGCTTCTACTACATATATCAATAGAAAAATATACCTCTAAAAGTATCCATTTTGTTCGGTTGTTTGAGTTGTGTTGTGTTGTTTTTAACTTTTATGGTTTGAATTGTCAAATTTTTACGGTATGCTTTAAATGAACATTTAGATATATAGTTAAAATGTAAAATCTAAATAGTGACTAAAATCTTGATTTGTGTTCACATAAATATTGAGAACCCACTTTTTTGAGGAAAAAAAAATCGTGTATTATAACAAATAGATCCGAGTTGAATAATAACGTGGTTAGAAAGTATGGTTAGAAATTAAAACTTTTGAATTAAAAATTATAATATATAAAGGTTTTAGACTGTATTTTTTTATCAACTATTACATATAAGAGTATTACACCATAACAATCAAAATTAATAATATTTCCGATCAGCTTTTAAATGTAGCTCTAAGCCTCTGACTTACCAAGTTGTAGATCAGTTTGGGCTAATAGATTATTCATGCACTCTTATTTAAAGTGAGTTATCAGGTCCTAGTTTAAAATAGCAAGTCTTAACTTAGTGTCTTAATATTTTATGAGTATTTGAGATTTAAATCTTATGAGGATGAAAAAATACTAACAATATTTCCTTTTTTATTTTTTTTTATATTTTTTATATTTAGAGTCTGACATATAAAATCTTCTCATATGATAAATTATTATTTAAATAAAAAAATACAATAAATGTCACTTATTAGACAATTAATTCAAAAAGTATAAAAAAATGAAAAAAAACTAATATCAAGTTTAAGATGAAAAAGATTTTTTCAAGATCCATGGACCAAAACCCCAAAACATCGGGATGACCTAAGTTGTGCTGCAAACTTGTAAAAGGGTGTTTGAAAGAGTGGTGAGAACCATTTTTATTGTAATATGTAAGAATTTTTTACTGTAGTAATTTTTTTTATTGTTATTGTAGCACGTGAAAACTTTTTACTGTTTATAACTGAGATTGTGATAGGAACCATAAATACCAAACACTACTTTAGTCTTTTTGGTTTAGTTTTAAGAAGTTTAAGAAATATTTTTATATGTTTTTTAAAATAAAAATTTTAAAAAAATTTTCAATAAAATTTTTAAAAAAAATTTATTTTTTTAAATAAAATTATTTTTATTTATTTTAAAAACATTCTCACAGAACATGTTTCAAAAAAATAAAAAATCCTTGAGTTAGTAATCGGTCCCGTCGTAATCATAGTCTATGGGGTGGGAAAAGGTAGGCAGTGAGATTCGTTGGGCGTGCGTCAGAGTGATTTTCACTGCTGTCTTAGCCGTGTGTCGTCAGCTTTGGGTTAGGTTCTCGAGATTGGTCTGAACATAATTACTAAACAAGAATTAAGCCAAACTAGAGACCACACGCTTTTTTTCTTTTCTTTTCTCTCTTCAATCGTCAACTCTTTCCGCCAGCTGTTTCCTACCCAAACTCTATCCATCTTAATAGCTAATTTCGTTTTGTTTCCCATACCCTGCTTTCATGCAGTTTGGTACACGCGTTAATCCTTCTTTTCCATCACTTCATCGGGAAAAGGAAAAAAAAAAAAAAAAGAAGAGAGAGAGAGGGAGAGAATCTTCTTTTCCCGCTCCCGATTACTAGAAGGCTATTCGAAAGTATTAGTTTAGACTACGATATTAATTAAAAATAATATAAAAATCTTATATATTATAATAAAAATAAAAAAATTATTATTATATAAAATTTTTATATATTACAGTAAAAATAATTTTTACTACAATATCAAATATCCTAACACGTAAAAGTTTTCGAGGCAAATATTTTTATCTCACTAATAAAAATTATTAAAGTAATTTTAATAATCTAATTTATAAGTTTTTATGTTGAAGTCTTTTATTAGCGATCTAAAACTACTTTCATTAATTGACTAGAATAAATAAAATAATAAGATTTGGTTTGAATCAATTAGTTTAAAATATTATAATAATAAAAAACTTTATATCGTAGTTTATGTTTGCTCTATATTGTAACAATAAAGAGTTTAACAATGTTTAAATTGAAACTAATTAACTTAAACTATTCTCTAAATGTATGTTGATGCATAACCATCGATAGAAGAAAAGTACACGTTGTATCATAAATCTTACGTTGCTATAAAAATATTTGACAAAATTAATCTAATCAATACTTTTAATTGTTATAATATAAAACTCTTATATATTATAATAATTAAAAAAATAAACTACAGTATAATATTCTCGCATGTTATCGTTTTTTATTTAAAATTTTACTCAACCATCGTTTACGTGTGTTGAACTCGGTAAATCTTATTCGGTGACCTGGTCCCACTCTTTGCTTACCATCCTCCCTTAATGTTCACTCTTGCCTTCAAGAAGCCACAATATCCCATTAATTCTCTCCCGCTGTCTCCACTTTCCTTTTCTCATTTTTCTTTTCTTTTCTTTGAACAAAGTAGGGTTTCCATGAAATCTTCAGGTCCAGAAGTCTCTTGGCCGTTACTTTTTACTTTATATGTTTATTTAGTTTTCTTTTTTTGGTAAATTATTACATCTCTATATGTGCTGGGTACTTGGATCCATCGCCATTCGCCAACTCGCTTACATGACAGTCGAGAAATTGTTAAAAGTGCTGGAATGTCTCCAGAATTCAAAGGGTTAAAGAATTACTAGTCTGCTTTTGACACGTCAACACAATGAAGCAATTCTTTTTTTTTTTCCCTGCTGTGTTCACAATTGCGCCTTAAACCTTCCACGTATTTGCAATGTTGAAACTTTGTTTTAATATTAATTACAAAAATTTTTCTTAAATTATAATATTTGTAATATTTTATCTTTTAAACTTTAAAATATAACTTATGTTGTTTTTAAAATTATAAACCGTTAACAAAAATAGTCCTTTTGATAAAATTTTGAAAGAAAATTCACAAATAACATTAAAATTAAAGGTATTTTGATAATATGCTTATAAAAATAACAACAAATATTAAAACTATAATAAAATAATCTTTATTGATAATTAAAAAAATCAATTAAAACCATAACACAAATTGGATTCTCTTTTTTGATTTACCAAAACTTCTTTAAAATTTTATTCCTTTTTCACATCCAAAAATATTTTTAAAAATTAAAAGTTATGGATATAAGTAGAAAAAAGAATAGAGCAAAAATATACTCAATATAACAAAAAACACAGCACAAATGTCTCAAAGAGAGATAAAACTTAGATGGAATTTAATAAAATCTTTTTCATACTTTTTAAGTTTCACTTAACTTTTAAAATACTTTTTTATTGTGAAAAAATTAATAAAATTTTTAAAAAAATTTCAGTATCTAAAAAAATAAGGAATAAGATGGTGTTATGATTTAAATTTTTTTTTTGTTTTGAATCATTGGTAAGTACAATTTTATTATAGTTTTAATTTTTTTGTTTATTTTTATAAAGTATTAGCAAAATACCTATAACTTTAAAATTATTTGTCAATTTTTTAAAAAAATTCTAAGAGAAGTACTAGTTTTATTAATAGCCCATACTTTAGGGGAACGAATGTTACATTTTGAAACTCAGGAGCAAAGTGTTAACAAAGTATGACAATTGAGTCTCTAAATTTAAAAAAAGAAATATGACAATTAAGTTCTAATTACAAACTTCCTTTAAAATTATGACATAAAACAATCATGCAAAACACATATAGCCCATTTAAAACACCTTATAGTGCTCAAAATTTTACTCATTTCCTTATAAATAGATCACATATGTATTATATGTAATAGTTTTTATCTTAATTTTAACAAATATTTATGACCAAGGACCTAATTGTCACACTTAGCTACTTTAGAGACTCAATTGCTACGAAATAAAGATTTAAAGACTACCTTACAAAAAAATTTAAGTTTAAGGGGTAAGCATGCTAAAATCTTTTTTCAATAAATATATTTACCGAGCCAAATTTAGTTATTCACTAGATATGGTAAATGGTAATTAACTAGAGATTGCCGTTTGGTGTGGTAAAGTTACGAATTAAAGTGCCCCGCTTAAGTTAAAATTCACAATCACTAAAAAGGATTGTTTTTATCAAGGTCCCAAAGTTTTCTTGTTGACAGTTGGATTCGTACGTTTTGAAAATCTGGACAAGTGATCTTATTTTCTTGATTGGATCTTCGATTTACAAATTTATAAAGTTAGATAAGATTTGTTAGTAAACCAACAATGTCAAATGATTTTTTCACTGTCTATTTAAATAAAGATTTAGATTTTATTTCTTATTTAGATTTACATTTTAATTTAATTAGATAGCAATTTAAACTAAACCATTTAAATTTTTTAGTTCAAATCAAGAAATTCATATCATTACAATTTGAATCTGCTCATCAAACGGGGCCTAGAATTCTCAAACCCCTATTTTCACGAACTTGATTTAAGAGATATATGAGTTCAGTCCTTAAACTTGGAATCTAATTGAGCTCCCAAAAAAAAAAAAGGAGTTAGGAAATCCAACTGTTCAAATTTTAAAAATAAAGACCTAGAGTGTTAAAAAAAATAAGAGTTCGAGAGTTTTCAAACTAGGGATGCAATGTCAAAATATAAAAAGTTCGGGGTCCTTAAAGGAAAAAAACTCCCAGGTTAAAATGTTTATATAAAATCTCATCTTGCATATATGTATGCTTGCTTGTTTGTTTTTCAATCTCTCTTTTAGAACGATTTTTGAATTTGATTTTAATATTGAAAATGCGCCAGTGAAATTATTATCAAGACCAATTATTGTGCCTGTTACTTTCGTCCTTAACTCTTTTTCAGGTGATGTGTTCAAGCAAATCAATAGAGTCGCGGCACTTAAAAGAAGGCACGTATAGGGAAAGTTCCGTTAAGGGAAGACCAACCAGCCACTTGTGAAAATACTATAGACAGAATATCTAATTAGAGACATCATATTTTAGAGCAATGTTTATCTCAACTTCGGGCAAGCTTTTGTGTGGATAATAACAAAAAGGAAGATCAGAAAATTAAACAGGAATCGCTATCGCTTTTGCATGCTTGAATAGCTGCTCATACATATTGCAAAGGTCTCCATCACCATACATCATCATGTCCACATGTGTCCTCATCTTAGATTGGACTCCTTCACAAGGATTACCTCAGACTTTCATACATATCCAACTCAAACACAGTGCTCATAGAGCAACACTCACCGGTACCACGTGAAAAAGGCCACTCTCTCTCACTAACTTTTTAACCTTACGTAGTTATGAGACCGACCCTTCTTGATTAAGACTCTTAACTTTATGGTGAATCCCTAATCCCATGCTAATCTACGAGTGTATATTTTTACTATTATTGGCAATATTATTATTTATATATGTATGTGTCCATTTATATGTTCAAAGAGAGGGTGTCCGTTCTTGTAACTAATATTTTGTTGAAAACGTGAAACTACAAAGTATAGTTTGTACCGTATTAAAAAAAAACACTTTCTTTCCAATAAGATTCTCACTATTCATTTAGTGTAAGCTTATTTGCCACAATTTTTGCTTTTATTTTTAGTCACTAGAATAAAAGAAGGGAAAGTTATACTTTTTAATAAAGATTTAAAACTATATTTTAAAACAATTTTATTGGGTCAAAATTGTTTCATTTTTAGAAGTTACAAAAATGTTATATTTTAAGCTCATAATATAATGTATTATTGATATTCTGGTATAAGTTTCAAATCTATTTTAACAATTTTTTTTGAGAAACTATATTTTATGGCTTTGATATGGAAAACAAAAACTCTTCTGACAGTTCATCTAAACACTTTTAGAAGTAACTTTTAGACCCATAAAGCTAAAAACAACTTTAAAAAGCCCTCCTAAATAGGCCCTATGTAGTGTTTTTTTTAAATTAAATCTTATTGTTTTGTTAATAGAGGTTATAATCTCTTAAAATTAAACAAGATTGGTCTGTTTTTAAATAGGCGGAGTAAAGGAATTGCTTACCCGTGTCATATTCCTCAAATATAATAATTAGAACTAAGATCAAATTATATTTCAAGGCTGAATATTGATCTAGACACTTACCATTAATAATTAGGACGTAAGAATCCGTTAACGTAAAGACAGAAACTAGATTAACCGCTTCCAAATGGATTCCCGACAGTCACAAGATTAAGATTTGCATGCTCCTTGAGGTGAAGGCATGAATGCGTTGCGTGGCCGATAAGGTCCATTCATATTCGCACACTTGTATATTTACATAAATCCATATTGAATATTGAATATGAAACTTTGCCCATAATTAAAGATTTGGTACTTCTCATCAACCAAAAAGAAAATAAAGAAAGATTAATGATTCGACACTTCTACTGAAATTCTAAAACGCACGCCAAGCTAAATAAATCAACAACACATACCCAGCTCTCGTTGAAAAGACCATACGCTTGCCCCCATTTTGAAATTGTTGGT
The DNA here is from genome assembly GCA_946598075.1 of Artocarpus hirsutus. Taxonomy (NCBI): domain Eukaryota; kingdom Viridiplantae; phylum Streptophyta; class Magnoliopsida; order Rosales; family Moraceae; genus Artocarpus; species Artocarpus hirsutus. The sequence continues at coordinate 48,928 of CAMOHE010055367.1, forward strand.
TAGGATTTGGCGAGGTAGGACTATATCATTTATTTCGAATTAAATTTTTTGACAAAAAATTGGAAATTGAAAAAAAATATATATCTCCAACATTTATCATGATTGTCTAAACCCTACATACTTTTTTGGTCATATGCATTTATTCGATTTTTTGTCTCTTTCTGATCGTTGCTTTGATTATAATTATCTATGGATTTGACCTTTATAGTAAAAAGAAAAGATAAAAAAACAAAAGAAACAGAAGACAATTTTTTTTCCCAACTACCATTACAGTTCATATCCTCGTATTTACATAATAAGTTTCCAGTCTCTCAACACATATCGTACAATGGTACATACAACACTTTCTACGATCCTAAATGTTATCATGATCCTCAACCGTAGGATCTCCAGCTGCACACCGTTGATATTACTCCCTTTAACGTAGGCCGCGCGATTAATTTAGTCGGGTCAAATTCGGTGTTTCCTTTTTTTTTTTTTTTGGTCGTTTTACACCAGCGTAAAACGAAGTTAACGTACGGCAATACCTTAACGTGCTTACGACAACCTGTTACAGTCGGCCTTACCGAATCCAACCCTGCGACCAATCAGATCAAACTCGACCCATAGATTTTGCTGATGGAAGTTTCCAATGATGTTGCTAGCGGCTCCAAGCATGTTTGACCGTCCGATCGCCAGGCAGTGGACCCCACCTCCGACAGCGGCCAAGATCCTCTCCTTTGGCGCCACGATCTCCACCCCGTTCTCGAACTCGAAAGCCATGTCTCCCACCAGCCGTCCGACCGCCACCGCGTCGGTGCCTTGGAAACACATGTCGGCCACTCCGCCGTACGCGTAGCCCTTCTTGATCCTGGGCCCCACCAGCCTCACGATCTCCTCCTTCACCTTGTTATAAGCCTCGTCCACCAAGAAGGTGAACTCCGAGCCCGAATCGATCATCGTCTGGCCCGATCCACTCGAGTCGGGTCGAAACACCGTCGCCGGAATATTGAGCCTCTTCGCCCCGATTCTTATCCCCTGCATCGGGAGCGTGAAGGCCAGTGGGTCCAGGTTCGGCATGCGCTGACTTTGACGGAAAGTCAACAAGTTGACATACTTGAACCACCGAGAGTTCGGGTTGTTCCCTAAGTAGAAAGACCCGGTCGGGAACGAACCGGGTTTGGTTTGGCTGGTCCGGGTCGGGACGCAGTACGAGAACTTGTTGATTTTGGCCTGGGAGGCAAAGGAAAGCCTGCCGAGATTCATTCCCAAAATGCCCTGCGAGTCGCTGGGGTCCTTGGCGCAGCCAAGGATAAAAGGAGGGGTAGTTATGGAACGAGAGAATGTGAACTTCTCCCTGACAAGATTGCCCTCGGCGAAGGTGCCGTCGGCGTAGAAGTAGGAGTAGTGGCAGAGGCGGTTTTGGTCGCAGGAGGTGGGGAGGGTAAAATCGGGAATTCGCGGCTTGCAGACCGGATGGGAGCATGGCAGGACGGAGAAAGTGGAGGAGAGAGAAGGATCAAACGACGCCGTGGGAGGGGGAGCCGCCTTCTTCTTGTGGCACTGGATCCAAGACAGCTGGCTCCCGGTGTCGAGAACCATCTGCTGGGTCTGAGGGGGAGTCCCGATAGGGAGAGACACGATTAACGCCATCGAATACTTGAACGACAGCTTGTAGTTATACGACGCCGTTCCCAGCCTCGGGTTCTGCTTGCGGTTGGAGATGAGAGAGGCTTGGAAGCTTCCAGAAGATGCGGAGGAGGAGGAGCTATTGAGATGGACGGCGGTGAGAGGGAAGGAAAGGGAGAGGGGACGAGTAGTGGCGGTGTTGTCGTTTTTCTTGGCCCCGGAGAGGGAAAGGAAAAGGTAAACGGAAAGGAAGAGAAGGAGATGCATTTTGTTCTTGACAGCCATTCTAGAGAGAGAAAAAGAGAGAGAGGAAGTTGAGAAGAGGATGAGTGTGGGTGAGAAGTGGGGGAGGGGTGGAGGAGTATTTATACGACGGAAGGAAGGAAAACGGAAAAAAAGTAAAAAAGGGGAGGACGCGTTTTCTTGTTAATATAGTAGTTAGGGATGACAATGATGGTAATTTAGTAATTAACTGCATGTTGATTCTTTGAGCGCTGAACGTCCACAATTTTTTATTTTTTATTTTTTATTTTTCCTCTCTTACCTGACTTTGCATTACCGTATCAGATCAATGGTTTTTAGTTATTATTTTCAGTATCATTTGTCTTTTTCTTCTTCCATTTTTTTTTTTCCCAATTTGTGTCTGGAAAAAATGATTTCGACTATTCGCTTCCCGCTTTAATTTTTTATTTATTTTGCAGTAAATTATGATTTGATGGTTTTAAGTTGTGCACGGGGATCAATGTAAGAGCGCGTTGGACAAGGCCGTTTTTAGTTTTTAATTGTTATAGGATAATTTTTACATATTATAATATTTTAAATCTAACATACAATACAATGTCAATTATGTTTCTAAACACATTCTTAATAAGGATTTATTACTATATAAAAGTTATTGTTTTAGTTTAGATCTTGCTCCTATAATCAATGTAATTTTGTTAGTGCCTTCTTGTGACACTTAATTTATTAAAATGTAACATTTAAAGTTATATTTGTTGGATTATATTTATTAAGTATCACATTAGAACAAATTAAGTGTTATATAAATGCATGAATAAAATACATTCGTGAATGAAAAGAAGTATAAGTATAATTGGTTCAAGTATCAAATTGGAGACCAATCCTACATTTATTGAAAGAAAAGTTACAAGTGCTTGACTCATTTCGGTGCCGTACCAAAATTATTTTTGGTGTTTTTAGAAATATTTTTGCAGGTTTTTTAAAACAAAATTATAAAAGCACTCTCAACATCATTTTTTAAAAATTTTTATTTCATTAAACAAAATTATTTTCACTTATTTTGAAAATACAACTAAACCAGATCTTTAAAGAAAATATGTAGTAAATAACACTTTTTCAAAACTAATTATAATAAACGATAGATTTTAAAAATATTTATAGTAAATAGCAAATTTATTGTGTCAGTAATTTATTTAACCCCTTACTTACAGTGTAAATAATTCTTATTTACACAGTAAATAAATTTAAGATACAAATAATTTATTTACCACCTTGTTATAATGTATATAATTTTCATTTACACAATAAATAAATTATTTGTTATATAAAATTGTTATTTACTATAAATATATTCAAAATCTGCTACTTATTTCAAGAAATTTAAAAAATCTGTTATTTTCTTACTTGTTCTTTTTTAAGGATATTAGATCTTTCTTTTTGGTTTATGGAATGATTTTCTTCTTAAAAAATATATAGGGCGTTTAGGAGAGTATTTTAAAACTATCAGTTTAGGTTTAAAAACTATAGCATGTGAAAGTTTTATACTATAGCTTTTACTATCATATGTAAGAGCTTTACATAATTCACAGTTTAAACTATTAATTTGGGTTATTTTTCAAACGCCCTATATAACGATCATATCTCTACATTCCGTTGTATTATGGTACTTTAAATTCTTAATATAATGCGATTCCTATTTGATATCATATCCAACAAATATAATAATTTTATCAAACCATACTAAATAATTCACCCTTTTTAAAATTATGCAATAACTTTTTTTTTTTGTACTGCAAGCTGTTTTTTCCTTATGCTTCCCCACCAACAGCCTCTTTCTTATATAGTGTTTGACAAGATAGTAAAAATCATTGATTAAAACTATTTTTACTGTAACATGTAAAAGCCTTACATTAAAGCAATTTTTTTTTGTTACTGCAGCATATAAAAGTTTTATATTGTTTATAGCTTGAAAAATAATGTAGACTACTAACTGTCAAACACCACATTAAACTTTGAATTCTCCTACGAGCACGATTTTTCAATGCATCTCGAATGTATTTGGGTGCGTATTTGTACCAAAATATTTTTCTGTTTTGAAATTGCTTTTATTTTGTCTATCCCACCATTTGTTTGAATTATTCTCTTTTTTTTTTTTTTTTTTTTGCCAACAAGTTTGAATTATTCTCTTGATTGTGAAAGCTCCTCTCCTAATTCTTTCCTTTTCTTTGAAAAAGAGAAAGTAATATTTGATATGTACCTTTACAAATGATTTTCTAACATCAAATCTTCCAATATTATAATTTTATTTTGTATAACAAAATTAGTTAAGCAATGGGATTGGGAATGTAATAACTTGGATAAAGTACAAACAAAATTGGCGCAAAAATAGATTAAATTTGAGAGGTTGAAATGTGTTTTACTCTTTTCCCACCTATTGGGTCACAACATTTAATCAGGACCGCCATAAAAGAGACAGCAAATTTTCTGACTGCTCAATGATATATATTAATATATAAATATATGTGTGTGTTGGTAAAGCCCATACACTACGACTGTTCAACGGCATTCTTTTTCCCCCCTTATGCTTTTTTTTAACTTTTAAAATTTCTTTCTTTATTTTATTTTTAATTTTTTTTGGAGTAATTTTTGAATCCGTTTGGTTCATAAATTTAAATAAAAAATTTAAATAAATATTTAAATTTTTATAAAAAAAATACTGTAACAAAATAATTCAAACCATAATTCAAACCACAAACTAAATTGGTTAATTCTTACTTGGCTAATTTTTTTTGGTATATCTTTTATGAACTGCCATATTGTCCAAATATCTTTAGCACAAGAAATAAATGTGTAGGACCAATTTGACTTGGTGGACCTCATCATTTGGTCCAACATTATTGTGTGGTATCTTATTTCTATCGCATAAATATGTTTTTGGATTTTTCAAATGAGACGGTCAAACTTTATTTAAAAAAACATGCAGATTAAGTGATTAAACAAGTGCAGAGATCACTCCTCTTCTTAAATGAAACGGCACACATACATATTTATATATACACATACATATATAAAAGGTGTTTTAGGTACATTCTTCTTTTTTCATTATATTCTTTTCAAGTTTTTTCTCTATTTAATTTTCTTGAGCTTAAAGCAAAACAATAACAACACTAACTAATATATTGTACATGGTCTTGTTCGCCGCTTTACGTTTTTTTTCTTTTCTTTTTTTTTTTTTTCCTGATGGGCACTTTACGTTTTATACATAGATAACTAGGTTTAGCGGTAGGTTTTTTTTATTTTTTAATTTCAATGAGAGCGTGTGTGTGCGTGCTTTTTTTAAGGTTAGGTGGTAATAAAATAATGTCAAATATAAACACGTATGTCAAGTATATGAAAAGCACATTCACAATTGATAGTTTGCTTTTTCACCAGGGTGTTTGAAAGGTGGTGGGAACAGTGGTGAGAACCATTTTTATTGTAGCATATGAGAACTTTACACTGTAGCATGTGAGAATTTTTTACTGTTCATAACTGATTTTGTGGTGGGAACTGGTTTCCACCACTTTGCAAACACCCCCTTAATGTATTTATCATTTCATCTTCTTTTTTCCCCCTTAAATTTAGAGTTTGTTTCCTTTGTTTTTTTCTTGGCTAAATTTTTTAAGAGGCTTTAATCTAAAAATTTGGCTTTATGACCCCTGCTACAATTGTGTGTTTGCCTTGAACGTGCACTAGTCTAATGGCCGTATAAAATATGGGAAATGCATGTGCAATGCGGGAGAAGGGGGTGACACCTTGCATAGTGTAAGCACTTGATAAGCGGCTCTAAATGGTGTGGGTCACAAACTGACACTTGCACCGGTTATTATTTTCTGACATTGTCTTACAGTAATTTAGTGTCAGTCCCGTTACACCACCTACCACATTTTATATTAATTTTCCAATAAGCTCTAAATACGTTTTAAGAGCTATTTAAAACAATAATTTAAATAATTAGTTTTATTTTAAAAACTATAATATATAAAAATTTTATACTGTTTACAGTTTAAACTATTAGAGAAACAAAACGTAATTCCACAATTAAAACAACCGTTGTCACTTGCAGTTAAAAAAACAGCATTTTCCACAATAAAATTAGGAAAAAAACTGTAAAACATAGCTTTATACTGGTTTGAACGACCCGTTCAAGCACCCTGTTAGAGAAACGAAACTTAATCGCACAGGTAAAACAACAGTTTTTCCCCGTAGTTAAAAAAACAGTAGTTTCCAAAATAAAATTAAAAGAAAAATATGTGAAACTGGAGCCTAACAAGACATGACCAGTCTGCAACAATGGAAAAAATTACAGCTGGATCACATAGCCTACGGTAATTTCTGGCCTTTTGAATGTAATTTCAATAACCCATCATGTAAGATATATTTAACTCATCTCATCACGTGTTAGAAACTTACTAAACGTATAACAGTATGGTTTTAACTCACGAACTTTTTATGTTATAGTGTAAAATAAAATATATTATAACATAAAATTTTTATAAATTATATTGTTTAAACTTATTTTTTAAGTTTTAACTATTCTACCAAACACCTTGTTGTGATTTAAACTCACCCATTAAAAATAACCTTTACACATTGACTGGGAGAACACAGGCAATGTGCAACCATTTTTGAAAAGAAACCTTTCCTCGACATGCAAGTCCCTCCGCATGACCTAGGAACAACATTTGGGAGATGGGTGAACATTGTTCTATACGTACGTTGTTGGATTCGCTTTCCCTTGTAGGACCGTTGAAGTTTCATGTTGAAATTAAGAAAACTATTTACAATTAATTAGAAGCATAACCTAAGATGTAGGTACGTAGTTCTTTATGTCATTGTGCTGGGGCATGTTGCGGGTCCATTACACTGCTGTTTTTTAACATATAAGTATATATTTATCGGATATACGAGCCCGGACAAGACTGCAACCGAATCAAGATATGAGTAAGTTTCTTTGTCGTCTTTTTATAATGAGCGACAGAGGAGGCTTCTATAGATGAAACACAGATGGTGATCTTTAAGAGGTTTCCCCAAGTGAAAATTTTGGCATTCGCTGTCAGGTGCCCTTGTACGTAATTCTCTCCTTTTGATCATAGTAAAATCACCACTCCCCACTAAAAAACACTAGTAGAGATAAATCTCCATTTGAGATAAACCATTTTAAATTTTGTATCTATCTCAAACTTCAAAATTTTATATCTTTGTTATTTTTTTTTTCTCATGAGAGATTATTTGTTAGATGAATTTTGACCATCAACATATATAACACATATGATATATTAGCAGAAACAATATATCATAATATAATTACTACCTTAATAGTTTAAAAATATACTATTAACACCATACGCTATCAAAAGTATCATTTTATGGTTGCAAAATAGTAATCTTTAATTTCGTGTGTTTTTCCGAATGTCAAATTCATTTTGATTACATTGACCTTTTTAATTAATCTTATAAGTGTTTGAAAAAATAATTTAAATCATCAATTTAAGTTTAAAAACTATAACATATAAAAACTTTACACTATTATAAATATTTTATTAATTAAATAGAAAAATTTATTTTAACCCCTCCAACTGTAACCCAGGTTTCTCACATAAGGTAGGGCACGTGGTTCTTATATGGTGAGGCCCACCACGGATGAAGGCCCGGCCAAAATCCAAGAGGCTATTTAGAACTGCTCAATTAGATATATAGAGGTACCTCTATTTGTTTTTACTTTATCCGAGGGCTGTTTAGAACTGCTCAGTTAGATATATAGAGGTACCTGTACCTCCATTTGTTTTTACCTTATCCGTTGACTGGCTGCTCACGAAAATACCAACCATGAGCACCTCACTACACTACAAATAGGAGAAAGCTGAAAGTAAGAGGAGGGTGACAGTGGTTGTTTGAGTACGTCGCAAGTGGGACGTGTGAGTTTGTCAACCACAGCTGGCTTCCACGATGGAAACAACTAACTAGTCTAATATTTACTGATTACAACAAGCTGGTTCGTTCAAACTAGATTAATCGGCTCTCTTTCTTTTTTTCTATCTAATTAGCTGCCTTTTTTTTTCCTGTAAATAGAATGACACCCACACAAACTTTTTTGCTATGGTTCTCTCGGGATTGTTTGTCTCGCTGTTTTATGAATTTAAGCTCTACTTCTTACGCGAGAAAGCATTCGACAAAAAGTTGAAAACCTATTTTAAACTATGATTTAACGGTTAGATTTAAAACTACCTTCTTTTTATTTTCAAGATTTTAAATTCAATTTTCAAACGATACTTTTAAATTCTTTATTTCAAACTAAAAAAAAAGTTCAAGTCATTGTGTTTCGAACCTATGAACCAAATAGTAACAGTTATTTAATATAATAGGAAAATTATTTTATATAAGACAGATGTTAGAAAAGTGTAACACTAATAAATTTAGTTGATACAAATTATTATCACGCTTTTGATTTAGCTACTTAAGGTGTGGCAATAGTTGAGGTTAATTAAATTTCTTTGTACATGCATTTTTTAAGTGCAAGTATTATGATATGAATAAATGACATATCATGCTTCTTACTTCCACCTGTTGGTAGAAATATGGTCTTCTTATCATAACAATATTCATGTTATATATAATCTTTTATAGAATTTAGTTTTTCTTTCTATATTTTACTTTTTTTTGTAAATTTAATGAAAATTTAACGCTTTTTGTATAATTTACTTTCGATATAATTTTGATTTTAATTAGACACAAAAAAATCAATTTTTTAAAACATTAATGAAAAGAAAATCTTGTCAAAAAGATTCGAGATTGGTTTTAAGGTAAAAGACAACTGTGGACGCTAGCAAAGAGAGAGAAAGAGAGAGAGAGATAGAAAGAGGTTAAAATTTTTGAGTGTGGTCACGGAGTAGTAAGATGGAAAGCAAGTGATCACGGGGCTTTAAAGTTTTTGATAAAAATGAATCGAATCCACTGCTTAAACTGCCTCACACGCCTCCTATGATGTACGCAAGATATCAAACATTTGAGTGAGGTTGGCAGTAAAGGGGTGCCTTCTCATCTTCTTTTTCAGGTCACCTTTGCCTTCATGTGGGCTCATTGCACTTAATTTTGCATACGGACCATGTCACATATGTGACAAAACGCACCGTCTTTGGTATTTACATTTTTGGAAATTTATGTTTTTTTTTTCTTGTCTATATTTGTCGGTATATACATGTTTATGGTTAGTACTAGATATTTTTATTATGAAGAAACAAATCATGAATTCTTATAAGATAAATACTCATCATTTGTCAAATTTTTATTGGTATAGTACAACATTCTCACAACTTATAAATACGTTGACAGTTGTCAAACTGATCTCAACTTATGATACTTTGTCGGATGCTGTGATCATAATATCATCTATTTGAATGGTCGACGTGTTTTCATTACTTATAATTGGTTTAAAATGTTATTTCCTTTTTCATAGAAATATTTGGTTTAAGAAAGTGCTATTTGCATGATGTGTAAAGAAGGAAAGTGGTGAGGGAGGCGTTAGGCAGGGGCAGAGCCAAAAAATTTAGTTAGCAGAAGCAGAATGCATAATAATATTGTCAAAAAAAAATTAAATGAGGAAGATATAAAACTTTTAAAGGGTGGAACATAATTTCAAAGGGGTGGAATATAATTTTAACGAGAATGAAATATAATTTTTATAAAATTTTATCTACAATATTGAAAAATAAAAGTTTGGTGGACAGTCGTTCACTCTGGTCTATGTGTAACTCCGCCTTGACATGGACTATATGTTTCAATTGAGAAGTAGGATTTGAATCGAGTGGTTTCAATGGTTCTCTTTTAACTAGGTGAAAAGAACCGATGATACCATCGCTCAAAAATTGAGTTGTAGCCTCTTTGACTTTTATTGTTTTGGTTGTGTGCGTATGTTTGAGCGGTCCTTTTTTTTTCCCCTTTCCTTTCTTGTCGTTGAAATACATTTCAAAAAAAAAAAAAAACCTATTTTTCAGATTAGGTATATTAATATATTGTAATTTCTCTTTCAAGCTTGGAGAAATAATTGGTTTTTGAATCCCTTGCCAGTTGTAAAATTATTTGTAAATAAACTGATTTCTAATGACACGAAAATAATAAAGTTACCACAACTAACAACACACTTACACAATCAAATATATATTTATATATATAGACGAGTTTTTTAATAGTTAGGTTTTCATAAATAGTTACCTTTATTATAAAGATATGTTTTAATAACAATTGATAATATGATGTAATAAGAATTTAACCTTATTAATTATTATAATTTTTTTAGCCAACTATTCAGTTAATTAAAACGACCAAATTTATATCAAACAATTAATAATAATAACATCTATTGAAAACCTAACTATTAAAATTATACTTATGTATATATCATATTATGGTGCCTATCTATTCTCTCTTCTCCTGGACTTTAATTAATATGTTAACCTATGTAATACAGAATTCTCTCATGTGTTATTATGACCGTTCAAATCATTCCTGCTGCCTTTAATTGTGGCTAGTAGCTAGCTCATGAGGCTCCATGCCATTTAATTTCATCCCTTTATTTGGTTATGAGGAAAACAGTACACAGAATTTTCAAGTCCTGTATCCATCTGAGTCTTAAAAAGGCCACGATCAATATCATTAATGTCTTTTGAGCGGTTAAATTTAATCATACAAGTGTCATTATCCGAGTGGAAGATTTCATAATTCGACAAAAATCCTTTTGTATTCTTGGACAGCCTAGGTACAATATTTTTCACTGTACGGGTACATACATAATAAATGCTAGTACATGCCTTTCAACATTTCACATACACCTAAATTATATTTTTTTCGGACAGAAATTTGCCAATATTATATCATTATCACCGAATTATGATAAATATGGGTATATTGCTTTCTCAAAGACACGGAATCAGCACAAGAAGACAGATTTTTAACACGTTTTATGGGTAATATTTGCCATTCGGCTAACCTTGGTTAATTGTTTTCCTCTATAAATTGTCCATATTTCGTATGACCAATTAATGTGTGTGTATATAATATACATATACATATATATATATACATGGTTGACAGAGAGAATCTTCACTTACATATATATTACAATTACATACATACATACATACATACATATATATATATATATATATATTTCAAAACCTGACTTATTGATGTTGGATTTGTGTATCTGATCTTAAACGAACATTATTAGGTTGGGAATTAGGTATGCAAAGACATAGGATAATATACGCGTGTGTGTGTGTGTTTTTTTTTTCTTTTAAGTGTCTGATTTAACACAAGTATTGCGTCGCTAGTTGATATAAAATATGAAAATAAATAGAGACACAAACTTGAGTTTAATATATAATATTAATACTCTTCTGCATGATCTATTAATTAAACGGACCAGCAGCTTTATTTGTCTCCTGAAACAGTGCTTGATTTAAGCATGAATAGTGCTTCTGTACACAACACAAATAGAGCCATTCCACGAACAGCATTGACCAACTTGGCGCATATCATGTGAGCAAAAATTTTCTGCTCTCCTACCATATTATTATTATTATTATTGGGAAAGAGTTGCACGCATTTATCTATATCTTCTATAAACTACCACAAACTCTAATTAAACAAACGAGAATTCTATGATAAGTATGAAAAAATAATTCATTGGAGGACTACTTTAGTTTTTTTTTCCTTTTTTTTTATGGTAAAACAAATTCGTTTTATACCATCAATTGTTAGGTTATTATAGGCTAGCCTCAAAACCCTAATTAATCTCAAACTTCCTTAACACTAAGTTCTACTGTCATAGGAAAGTGGACGACCATCATTCATTGATCATTAAATATAATTATATAAGAGGAGGAAATTTATAAATATGGGGCATGGAGGATAAGAGATGCTTGTAATAATTAAAGCCCATATCGCTGCTTCACTGGGACATCAATTATGATCATTTCAACAATACAGCTGTATATCTTAATTACGTCAACGCATACATTTATTTGTTTTTTTTTATCACTATATTTTATCAATGAATTTTCCAAACTTCTGCTCTCTATTTATTTTGGCCGCCTATGTTCTGCCCACTCCTTGGTGGCTAGCTTGGACACTTCATTTTTTTTTTCCTTTTCTTTTCATATAAAAATGATTAATAGTGTGTTCACGTTTCCGAACCAACATTGTTTTCGGAATCTACTGGTGCAGTTGTTGGAATGACAAGTATTCTGTCTCAGTCTTCTTTAAACAACGAGTCAAGTTTTCCATAGAAATATATCACATAGTCTATGTCATAAACCAGACTCTTATTTATGACGATGCAAAACTCAAAACTCTTACCTATGATAAAGCCTCCATGTATGACCCCTTGTCAGTTGTCACCATGCCACCACCACCGGTGGTGGACACTTCCTTCAAATATATTCCGAAACCAAGTCTGTGTTTTTAGAAGTATTCAATTAATTAAGTACCAAAGCACAGGCAGTGCCTCTTCCAAAAGCATTAATGTTATAAACTCATCCCAATGACTTTGTCATCGAAGCAAGTAGAGAGTACAGATAATTCAATGAATTTTTTAATGATTTCTTATTTATGTGTTTGTGCATGCGTTAGAAATATTCTAAAGCGTACTATATTGCTTTCTTCCTCAAAGAGGATATAGTTTTAATTTTCAACATGTTCAATAATTGTGAGATGGTATGCACCAGCATGGCCGAACCTACAAATTTTAAATCGCATTTTTAATTGATGACGACTACCAGACTAAGAAATCAATATTCTTAACCATGTTTCTTTTTCTTTATTTCCTTTTGTTTAAAGGAAAACCACATATTCCTTCTCTATATTGCTCAAATTTCTAAAGGATATAGTTTTTTATGTAAGAAACATGCTTTCATTAATATTCGTAGAGATTGTGGTTCTCTATTTGAGATATTTCTGATTCTCCATGTTGAGAATGAACACAACAAGAAGACAAAAGAATAAATAATTCACGGACAAACAAGACAGAACAAACGGAAAAGAAAGAAAGAAAGAAAGAAAGCACACGTTGTTTGAACATTTTGGGTTTGAGATAAAAAGTTAAAAAGTGTGGTTTAAAAGTAAAATTCAAACTAGAATTCGAAATCTGAAACTATGTTTGGATATAAAAAAAGAGTCTAAAGTTTCTCACATGTGAAAAAAAATGAGCTCAAAAATCTTAAAATTAGGGGAGAGGTGAATTTGAGTTTGAGCACTATTTAAGTTCAAGTTGTCTTTTCAATATTTTAAGTTGGATTTTAAATTTTTACAACTAAGCACTTACTTAACTCAAAATTTGAGTTCAAAGCTCTTAAACCCTCGAAACAAACACCTCCATAAATTTTCGAGAAGGAAAACAACAAATGAGGTATTCATGGGAGAAAATTAGGGGACATGTCATAATTTTTATGCGTTTTTGGATTTAAGTCTCATTTTTCTTTGTAGTTCAGATGCAAAGGGATTTTATAAATGTCATCTTTTGAAATTTTTTTAAATGTGACACATATTTAAATATGATATAACTTAAACATATAGCATGAGTGATAATATGACACAACTTATTTAAATATTACATGAATAAATACATGTTTTAGGTGTTAGCATAACGTAAAATTTTCTCTTAGATTTAAGCTACTTTTATTAACCTTTAACTAGTCAATATGTATTGCCTAAAGAAAAAAATTACAATACATGACCAAATTATTGTTATGAAATTGAAATTCGACACAATATATAAAATATCTCAAAAATATCTTTAACGACATGGTAATTATTTTAATGATATCACATTATATACTATATAATTACAAATTTAATAATATCAATTTAGGACATATGTTAGAATATTTATAAACTGAAGTTATATTTTAATTCAATAAATATAATTAGGTTATTTGCCTCATCAAAGTAAATTCGAGAAAATGAGAGAAATGTCATATTTTTTAAACTTTTTGAATCAAATATCAGGTTTTAAAACTAAGCATAGTAAATAACAATAAAAAAATTGCTCGTAATTTTTTTACTCATAGTAATTAAATACTAACATATCGAGTAAATTTTCTATTTACGGTTTATATTTTTAAAACCTTTTGGCTTAGTTTTGAAGGAGAACGTTTACTACAGTCTCCACGTATATCTGAATGTCCAATGTGGTTATGTGAGTGTTCGTCAGCATTCTCCTACAGTTCTGGGCCTATACTAGGCGAGGCCGAGTGGCCCTGCTAAGCCCAAAAACTTGTAGCCCATAATTATACGTCGTGCACATCGCAGCCATAATAGTAGTAGAAAAATTTCTTCTCCTCTTTTACGTTTTACTTCCTCCATCTATATAAAGCAACCGTCTATCTGGCCGAGGTTTGACCTATCAACGGCCCACTCACAGTCCCTAGCATCGCTTCCTCAGGTGATTTTCCAGATTTTCTTTCTTTCATTTTTTTTTCCAGCTTCACCTCGTAAATGGGTTTCTTTTCTTTTTCTTCATCTTTCTCTTTTTTCACTTGTTTTTTCACTAATTTATTGTATGAGTAATTTAAGTCTTAAGATGTTGGAACCAACATATTCTGTTACACCATGGTTTGGTTTGATTAATGATTTAATTAGGCGCCAAAAAAAAAAAGTATTGAAATTTCCTTTCTAAAGTTGAACTAGGCATTTATATATATACACTTTTATTCTATTCAGGAATTTGGGATTCATCCTTGTGATTTGTTTGTTAACATTTAATAACTTTAATTTTACAAGCTAGATACTTGTGTTAGAAGCATAAGCTTGTTTCTTTTAGGCACTATTGTTTCCAGACCAGTGTTTGGTGTTCGAAACATACGAGAAAGATCCAAAAACAAGGGATCCTATTTAGGAGAAAATAGATGGAGAGGGGCTGTTTTTCCTCATAGAGAAAAGTTACATTAGAGAATTAAACAGCCTACAAGGATGTGAAGATGTGCTTGTTTTCAAGCTTTAACTTTTCAGGATCCTCAACTGATTCTTATAATTTAGGAACCTGATATTGGAAATTAGTGAAGGCAAAAAAAAAAAAAAAAAAGAAAAAAAAGGGTTTCTTTTCTCGATTTGGGTTGTGACCTAGTGTGTAAAGATACTAGATACCATTTGTGTAGTTCTGAAAGAAAAAGATTAAAAAAAAAAAAAAAAAGACGAGGAAAGAAAAATGGAGTCTGTTATGTTTGTATTGTCTGTCATTCATCATGTCGCGAGACCGTTTGGTGTAGAAGAGCTGCAAAAATGGAGAAATTAAGGGAAAAGGGATAAAAGCTATGATGTTCATGAAACTGTTAATGGTTTTTTATTTTTGTTTTGGTGAATTGTGAAGAATTGTTGACATGTTTTAGCTTATAGCCACTTCCAAGTACTCATACAATTGACTACACACACAAACACACACGTACAGGCACCCCCACACATATATCTATTTTTAAGGGAATTGACTATATTTATTGTGTCAAGCAAAAGAATTTGGACTAGGAAGGCTTGGGACGTCCAAAATCCCTTCTAGCATAAGCAGAACGTTCTTCATGGAAGGCCTCAGTGATGGTTCCTCCTGAAGGCACCAAAGCGCGACTTTAACCATACTTTCCAATTGACTCTTGTCCACAAATTCATCATCCTCTACCAATTTCCACAGCTCTCCATTCTCAAGACATTCATGCACCCATTCTTCCAAGATTGCTTCTTTCTCGGGAAGATCAAAGGCTACGTTTCGTCGACAACATATGATCTCCAACAGCACAATACCAAAGCTGTAGACATCTGCTTTGACGGTAACGGGCTGCGTTTTATGCCACTCGGGGGCAACATATCCTCTTGTCCCTCTTATCCCGGTAAAGGTTCTTGTCTGATCTGGCGCGAGCAACTTAGCCAGTCCGAAATCGGAGATCTTGACACATCTTTTCTCATCCATGAGTATGTTCTGAGGCTTTATATCGCAATGGATCATTTGTGTCTCGCACTCTTCATGGAGATAAAAGATTCCTCTTGCTATCCCACAAGAGATTCTCACTCTTTCATCCCAATCACAAGGAATTATATCGTGTTTTCTTGGTGCAAAGAGCATATCTGCAAGTGACCCATTGGCCATGTACTCATATACCAAAAGCCTGTTTGGTCCTTCACGGCAATACCCTAGTAAGCGAACTAGGTTCTTGTGATGGGTTCTTCCAATAGCTTTCATCTCATTTTGAAACTCTATGTCACCTTCCTCCAGTAGTAGTCGCCCTAATCTCTTGACAGCTACTACTTCTTGGCTATTGAGAATCCTTCCTTTATAAACTGTCCCAAATGATCCTCTACCAATTTCTTCCTTGAAACCGTCAGTCATCTTCTCTAGCTCTTCATATGCATAGGGTCGCAGCGCAACTTCCTTGCCAAGTTCAACTTCATTTTGGACGTCCATCTTTCTGTATGTCCAAAATCTGCTTTTGCGGAACAAAACTATAGAGATCACCATCATCATGAATGCAAAAGCTACAAGAACAACTCCAATAATTAGGATATCCCTCCGAAATACTAATCTTTCTTTGCTTTCTTCGGGAAATGCTTTTTGATCAATGGTGGATTTGGAAGCGTAGATTTTGACAAGAGCTGTATTTGAATCACTTAGAAGCCCTCTTCCGTATCTCAAAGGAAGCTTCTGCTTTTTGCAGCTTCCGTCCTTGTAGAACGCAGCTTCACAGTTGCAGTCATTGAAACAGTCTTGTTTGCAGGCCTCTTTCTCTGTCATTGGCACAACTGAATACGAATTCTCATACCAAACCGTGTTGGGAAGTTCTTCCATGGCGAAGGTGAAATTCATCCTCTCGTTTCCGCATATATCTGCAGTACTGATATTTCGCTTACACCCTGAACTTTTATCTGCCTTGTTAACAATTTCAAACCCCGGGAGACATCTACAAGAAGCTGCAGCTAGTTCTTGATCACCAGGAACACAAATGGCATTCAATCCGCACAGACCCTTGGGATCACACCTGTTGTTAGAAGATGACCATTCAACTGACCAGCTTCTAGTTCTCTCATCATGATCATCTGAATTACCATGGGAGTAAACTCTGAATATCCCGTCAGAATCAATCCTCATGAGGAAGATTGATTTTTTGCTTCTATCATAAAATTCTCCATCATCAATACTACTTATATTCTTCATATTCAAACCAGTACTAGAGTTCATCAAGTAAAGATAGCCATTGGAGTCAAAAACCAATGTCACATTCTCACCTTTCCCATTTGTCCAAGACGTGAAGTACGAGTATGGAGCTTCGTCCGGAGTATCCACTGGGTACTGAACCAGGTTTCCATCTTTTTGCATCTTCAGACGGAAGATTCCTGATGAATGATTAGAGTCTGAGATGCTCGAAACAAGCTCATTCCCCGCGGTGAGACGTTGAGTTGGCAAAAGGGTATCAGTTGGATGCTCGAAACTCTGCCATATAATTCCCCCATTAGAGTTGTAGAGCACGAAATTGCCTGAATCGAGCATGGAAGCCGAAGAAGCTGGTGGTTGCGAAGAATCTCCTATGATGTAGTAGTCTTGGCCGTGTTTTGGACGCAAGACCAGCCTTCCTTCACTTGTGAACACCAGAGTGGTGTTGCTGGTGACTGGTGGGGAATCCCGGTTTGCGGTCCATACGACAGTCTTTTGAAGAATTCCAGCTAGAAATATCCCCACAGAATAGCCATTACCTTGCTTGTAAAATCCAAAGGCGTAGAGGCCTGAATATGACAACCATGAGGAGTTCTTATCAGGTGTTAGAGTAGAGTTAACACTTATGTTAGACTGATCCTGTCTAATTTGTTGAGCTTCAGAAGTAATTATAATATGGATCACTAGAAAGCTATAAATCAAGAACATTTTGTGAAAGATAGCCATAGGAGAACGATCGGGAGTAACTATTCTTTGTCTCTCTTTGTTTCGTTTATTGTAAAAGAATAACCTGCTTAAAACATACTACTCTCGATTATTATTATTATTTTTTACCTTAGACTATTCAACCAAGACTGTCAAGTGTGCACAGTTATTCATAACTTATTTTACGTTATCAAAGAAGGGTCTTACACGCTTATGGTCAAAGTGAAAATAGAAATATGAATTTACCCTTGTTGACCGTAAGATTATTATATCGGACTCGCTTTCATATTGGACTCTCTTCTCTTGCCATTTGTCCGTCTAATTTTGCTTCACAAATTAAATGCTATGCTTGGAAGAAATTTTATTGGATTGTGGAAGATTGCCAGTATATTTTTTTTAATTATATTTATTGTTTGCACGTCCTTATTTTGGAATTGGTCACGGCTTGGAATTGGTCATGGCACAGAGAAATTCTCCTAGAAAGTAAGGCTTATATTTTACGTCTTCTAGACAGTCCATGTTAATGGCTTGTATATGCGTGTAAACAAATCTAAAGGATGTTTTTTTTAATATTTTATGTCTTCTAGATACTATTATAACTTGCTTCACATATAAACATTTTCAATATTACTAGTGCAAAACCTTAACGGGTCACGAACCAGAAAGTCGTCGATGGATGATTGAACTGTATGTGATGCTTTTCTTGTCGCCGGTCAATCATAGGTTGTGACCATGTCAAGATTAATGTTTTCTCGGACATTAAGCTAGAAAATTAATGTTCTAGGACGAGGAGAGTACTAATGGATTGTCAAGGTATATCCCTCATTTGGTGATTGAAACAAACAAGGAAAAAGCGCAAACTAAGGGAACCTAAGTTGGAGAAAATAGATGGAGAGGGGCGACGCTAGGCAATCGAAACAGCTTTACGAGTATCTGAAGATGTGCATGTTTTGGAGATTTAGTTTTTCTGGATTCTGAACTGATGCTTTTACTTTAGGGACCTGAGATGGGAAAAAAGAAAAGGATTTGGGACTTGGTGTATTTAGATACTTAAATTTCATTTGTGGTGTTCTTCAAGAAAAAGATTAAAAGAAAGGCAGGTTGTCATGGTTTGATTCTCTGTCATTCATCAACATCACAACTAATTCGGTGTATAAAAGCTAAAAGATGAAGAAAAGAAAAAAGGGAGAAAAGCTACTATGAGAAAACTGCTTATTTTGTTAACTTTGTGTACGGAGTTTCTATAAATTTGTTGATTTGTTTTAAGCTTGTATGGTCAGGATCACAGTCAAACTGTCTGTATTGAGGACAGGAAACAGCCATCTAGTTATTTTGACCCCTAAACATAATAGTCCTGTGATGGACTTGGAATTAGTGATTCATAGTGGAGGTTGCCACTGCCGGAAGGTAAAATGGCGGGTTCAAGCACCAAAGAGGGTTGTAGCTTGGGATTGCAGCTGTTCGGATTGCTCCATGAGGCGCAACACCCACTTCATTGTCCCTGCTGCCAGATTTGAGCTTTTGGGTGACTCCGAAAAGTTTCTCACAACTTACACCTTCGGCACCCACACTGCAAAACACACATTCTGTAAAGTTTGTGGCATAACTTCATTTTATCGCCCACGTTCAAACCCTGATGGGGTTGCGGTTACGTTCAGGTGTGTCGATCCTGGAACACTAGTCCACGTCGAGGTTAAGCATTTCGATGGGAAAAATTGGGAGAGCACGTACAATCAGACGGGTATTGCTTCATGTTCAAAGAAAGATGAATCTACATTATGAAGGGTCAAGTTGATTTCTGCTGGATTGTAGGTTAACTCTGTAGGATGAACTCGGCTTCTGATGTCAGGATTTCTGAGACGTTGGGATGGTGGGGTGTATGAGGAAGATTGTCTTGGGGTTGAGATTCCTATGTATTTTAATAACACCTTATTAGGTGGGATTCAAATTATCCAGAATAAAGGTAAAGTGTATCCTGTAATATAAAAACATAAATTCTTGTATCAAACACGAGAGTATACACAGATTCTCATTCCTATCCTCAAATTACTACATACCAATACCCCCTTAGCTACGTAATGCTGGTGTGATTGGGTTAAATATATTTTAAAAATAATATTGCTCATCTGGGGACGAGATATATATACTATCAAGAAGTTTAAGAAAAGTTGCTCAATATTTTTATTTGGTTTTAATGAGAGACTTTAATTTCTATGCATGGCATATTTCTGATGTTAATTTGAAAAAAATTATCTTTAGATCACCCCTGAATTGAATTGTTATAAGGAAATAAATATTGTCTTGTATTTCATGCTCTTATATTCCTCTTTCTATTGTGATTTGCAACATATCTCAAAAACAAATCGAGAAACTTGATGGTTTCTTTTTTTTTTTTTTAAATCATGGAAGAACAAACATACAATTTTGGTAACATAATATTCTTAAAAGGGCTTATAATTGCAGTGGCTAGACAAAGCCATAGCTCAATCCCCATCATAATTGTACACTTATTACAATAATAATACCTCATTAATCATAATTGACCCACCTTAACTCTCTCATTAACCTTCATATACATGCTTAATCCAACAATAGCATCTACCCCTTCCCACGCCTTTCAAACATTCAGCTCTAACGAACTTCGATGCATATCTCAATTTGCATGGCGGCTCACAACTAACATCATTGTGACAGTAAAAGTAATCGTCATGTACAAGTCGAACAAATTTCATGGACTCTGTCATTCAAGCAGATGAAGCTTATAATCAATTTGTTATGCATAAGGGAATCAATATTACAAGGAAATTTATAAATTAATTATAGCATCTAAGTCAAAACAAAAGCCCACATTTTAGCCCCCTTTGTTTGTTTTTTTTTTTTGGTTTTGTTTTGTTGTTGTGTTTTTTAAGACCTTTTACTGCAAAAGTAAATACAGTTTTGATTTCTATAAGATGTCACAAGCATACAGACATAGATACATACATACATACATATATATATGTATAATACGAGCAGAATATAAGCAGCTCCGGGTTTAGTAGAAAAGTTTAAACCAAATGATTTGAATTATTTTTTAAAAAATTAATTATTTTAGAGGCTATTTTAGTATGATTTTAAAAATATGTAAGGTATTTTAGACTTTTTTATAATAAAAAAAGCAAAAATAATGTTTTGGTAAAATACAAGACAGAAAAGACCAAAAAGAATGGGCAAATAATTAAAAAAAATACATATTGTTTGTCCTGACGCGAATGTCAGCGATCTTTTGTAAACAAAAAAAAAAAAAAGCAAAAATGGACGACGACGAAACATCGAACTAGAGAAAGACATCAGAAGCGTCCTTGCTTGTTATATATAATTTCTCATCCCTGTTTAGTGACCTGCAAAGTCAAGTCCTTTAAAGTATTTTGCTTGTTCATTCAAGATCAGAATATCAAGGAGAAGAAGAAGAAGAAAATGGCCGCCATAGATTTTCTCCCCAGACAGTATGGCTATGTGGCTATTGTTCTCGTTCTCTACTGCTTTCTCAATTCCTGGATGGGTTTTCACGTCAGCAAAGCCTGCAGAAAGTAATTTTAAAGTTCCCCCCTTTACTTTCGCTCTCTTTAATCTTTTGTGGGTGTTTTTTTTGTTTGTATTTAGCCGTGAATATATTTCTCTCTCTCTCTCTCTCTTTTAAATCTAATGGTCGAGAATTTTAAGCAGGTACAAGGTTCCTGTTGAAATTACTCGACACCAATCACTCACTCTTCACAAGAACAATCAAAGAAGAAACAAAACAAACACACAACGAATTTTTTGAGGTTTCTGCCTACGTCCCCGCAGGCTCCCCTTAGAGGAGATCGATCTGTTCTTCAATTAATCTTCAAAATAATGCAACTCTTAAAGAACAAAACTCTCACACAATACAGACACAAACCCACTCTGAGAAATTCAACAAGAAAAAGAAACTCTCATGAGAAATTTACCTTTCTCTCTTTTCTTTTCTCACATTACCCGTTTTCTTTCTCTCTTTGGTTTGTTACAAGTATTTTCTCTAAATCTTCTTTTTCTTTACAAGGCTATTATATCACCACATATATACCCAACAACCAGTAACACAATGACATGTCAACAAAAACTTATTATAATTACAAGTATTCCACAAACGACATTACTCAATAAGCTTATTAAAAACGTATTCCTTGTGCTACTGAGCTCTTTCCTGAGAGTCTTCAATAACTTTAATCACATTAGACTGAATCAACAATCTCCACCTCAGTTTAATGTGATTCCTTTTGAAGAAACAGAGCTCTTCTCTGATCAGAATCCACGCTCGATTTATATCCACAATCACCCATAATCAATGCCTAGCAAGTCCAAACAATGTTGGAACTTGCCAATAGTTATCACCTTGGTTCCAATGTTAGTTGGGTTTTCCTCTGTTAAAACCTTTTTTACACCAATTATTCCTTGAGCGATCTTCTCTCTAATAAAGTGGTATTTCACTTGCACATGTTTCGTCCTATCATGGAACACAAGATTTTTGCATAAATGAATTGCACTTTGACTGTCTGAAAACACAGTGGCCCTTCCTTGATAAATCCCTAGCTCTCGCAGCAAACCTTGTATCCAAATACCCTCTTTAACAGCTTCAGTAACAGTTATATACTCAGTCTCAGTTGTTGATAACGCTACCATAGACTGGAGCTGAGATTTCCAGCCAACACAATTATCACACACCAAATCTCTGTCTCCTGCATAATTTGAGTCTACAAAGCCTTCTACTTCAACTTTTGAACCATGTTGAGTATACAGCAACCCAAGACTTGTAGTACTAGCAAGATATCTAATCAGCCATTTCATAGCTAACCAGTGCTTCCTGTCAGGATCGGACATAAACCTACTCAAGGTACTAATGGCATGAGCCAAATCAGGCCGAGAGCACACCATTGAGTACATAATAGAACCGACGGCATTTGAATATGGAACTTGAGACATATACAACCGTTCTTCCTGTGTGGCTGGGCTATTTTCTTTTGACAGCAAAAATTGTCCTGACAAAGGCTGCCTACACGACTTTGAACCTCTCATTGAAAACTTCTCAACAATCTTCTCTAGATAGGATTTTTTATTTAAGAAAATAGTATGATTTCCTCTATTTCTGTGAATATGGATTCCAAGGATCCTTCTAGCAGTACCTAAGTCTTTCATATCAAATTCTGATTTAAGCATGTATTTCATCCTGTCAACTTTCACCTTTTCTTTGCTTATTAGCAACATGTCATCAACATACAATAAGAGATATTCAGCTTCAACTATGTTAACTCCTTTGAAATAAAGGCAAGGATCAAAGGAACTCCTATTGAAGCCTTGATGCAATATGAAAGCATCAAATCTCTTATTCCACTACCGTGGGAATTGTTTCAACCCATAAAGTGACTTCTTTAATAAACATACCATGTCCTTTCCTTTGTGGACCTCAAATCCCTCAGGTTGCTCCATGAAAATGGTCTCTTCTAATTCTCCATGTAAGAAGGCTGTTTTTACATCTAGTTGTTCCACTTCCAGATCAAATTGTGCAGCCAAAGACAGCATGATTCTTATTGTCTTATACTTAACCATAGGGGAGAAGATCTCATTGAAGTCTACTCCTTCCTTCTGAGTGAACCCTTTAGCCACCAAGCATGCCTTGTATTTAAGTGGTTCACTTCAAGCTCCACCCTCTTTTATCTTATAAATCCATTTAAACGAGACTGTTGATTGATCTTTTGGTCTCTTCACCATAACCCAAGTGTTGTTCTTGTACAGGGAGTTCATTTCTTCCTTTATAGCCTCTTTCCACTTTTGTGAGTCTTCACAACTAATGGCTTCAAGATAGGATTCTGGTTCAGTCTTTTCTAATTTCATGGCAGTAATGAAAGCATAAGCCAAGAGATCTATTAAGGCAAAAAAACTATATCTTTTGATGGGTTTACTTATTATTTTTCCTCTATCCCTTGTAAGCCTGTTAGTGCTTAAATCTTCAGCCTCTTGATGTTGTACTAAACCTTTATATTCAGCAGCCTCTTCCACAGGTGCAATTCCTTCATTTATTCTCGAATTGACATTGTGACTCCCTTCTATTGATTCATCAATCTATATTTCTTGTTGAGGATCATCATTAACTTCATGTCTATGTACATTATCAATTGAAATAGGCTCCACCTGAACAGTGCTCACTGGTATTTGACTTTCTACAGTACCTGCAGGGTTAGTATCACAAGAAACTTCTCCTGCAGTAGGATTAGTAGTGTGTAATAAAGGAAAATCACTTTCATTAAATACAACATCTCTACTAATGAGAGTTTTAAAGCCAATCTTGCTTCTATCCCATAACCTATATCCCTTAGTTCCATGTGGATAACCTAGAAAAATGCATTTTACAGATCTTGGTTCTAATTTCCCATTGGATTAATGAGCATAGGCAGTACAACCAAAAGGCTTAAGATGCATTAGATCAGGTGGTTTACCTGTCTATTTTTCTTGAGGGGTTTTAAACTCTATAGCACTAGAAGGGCTTCTATTAACAAGATATGAAGATGTCATCATAGCTTCCCCCCAAAAGGTTTTTGGTAATCCAGAATTAAACAGCATGCATCAGTTTTATTCATTAAAGTACAGTTCATCCTTTCAGCAACCCGATTTTGTTGGGGATTCTTTTTCACTGTTTTATGTCTTAAAATTCCACATTTTTTACAAAAAGTATCAAATATATCATTGCAAAATTCTAGGCCATTATTAGTCCTAAGAGTCTTTATTTTCTTGTCTGTTAAATTCTCAATTAATGTTTTCCATTGTTTGAATTTACCAATTGCATCATTTTTATTTTTTAATAGGTAAACCCATACTTTCCTAGAAAAGTCATCAACAATAGATAAAAAATAAATGTTACCTCCATGAGTGGATACCTTTTCTGGACCCCATAAGTCTGAATGAACATACTCAAGAATGGCCTTGGATTCATGCTTCCCTGCTTTAAACTTAATCTTGTGTTGCTTACCCAAAATGCAGTGTTCATAGAAGTTCACCTTGCTTACCTGTCCTTTTCCCAGAAGCTTCTGTTCTTGCATTATCTGGAGTCCTTTGTCACTAATGTGACCGAGTCTTCTATGCCACAAGAGTGCTCTCTCATCTTCTGGAGCAGATGCTATTGCAGTTCTGCCAGTGATTTTTTCTCCAAGCATATGATATAATCCTTCCCTTTTAATGCCTTTGATGACAACCATAGAGCCTTTGCATATTTTAATTTTACCATTCTCCATTTTAGTGACATAACCAACATCATCTAAGGTCCCCAAAGAGACCAAATTTCTTGTCAACTTTAGAACATACCTTACCTCCTTTAGGTGTCTGACAATCCCATCAAACATCTCGAAGCTAACAGTACTTATTCCCTCCACTTGATAGATATGGCTATCTCCCATCATCACTTTTCCACCATTCATCGTTTTAAAGTTTGACAACCATTCTTTGTTATGCGTCATGTGGTAAGTACAACCAGAGTCAAGTATCCAGTCTTCATTAGCTTCTCCTGTTGAGGCAATCAATACCTCTCCATTGTCATATCCATCACCTATGTTTGCTGAGTTATCCTCTTCATTGCTTACACCATTCCTTTCTTTATTTTTCTTGAGCCATAAGAAACATTTCTTTTTGATATGGCCAATTTTCCCACAGTGAAAACACTTTCTTGAGTGGTTGTTGTTGGGCCCTCTTGAACTGGACTTCCTCTACATCCTGCTATTGTTATTGAAACGTTGACTTCCCTTTCTTGTTTGACTTCTGCCTTTAGCATAATAGTTTTCTCCATTTGAAGAGGAAGACTGTTTTTCTGTTTTAAGTTTCAAACTCCTAGACCTTAGTGTAGAAAGAACTTCTTCAAGAGAAATTGATGTTCTTCCATATTTTATTGATGTCTTCACCTCTTTGTACAAATCTGGTAGGGAATTTAACAAGATGATGGCTTGATTTTCATCACTTAGAGCCTCATTTTCCCCGGAGTTAGCAAGCTCTATATTCATCATCAAGAATTCATCAAGATTTTGTTTAAGATTTTTGGTTGCATTCATCTTGAACCCTAAAAGTCTCTCTTCAAGAAGATCTTGTTTATTAGTTTTTTTTTTTTTCCTAAATAGTTCATCTAACCTATGCCATATTTTGCAGGAGTGTCTTCTTTGTCAACTAATCGAATAATGGAATCTGAAAGATGAAAATAATGATACCTGTAGCTGTTTCCAACAGTTCTTGTTTATGCTCCTTAGTGAAACTTTCTGGATAGTTCACTGGATCATCAAGTGCCTTCGGCACTTTTTGTTGGGCGAGTAACTCTTTGATTTTCTTCCGCCATATTCTGAAGTCACCAGTTCTATCGAATTTGTCTATTTCAACCTTTATATTCGTCATGTTGAATTGAAAACCTTCACCACCGATAGATCCCTGAATTTTTTGTTGTAGAACCTGCTCTTCTTCAGACTCCTCCGAACTCAGCGAAATATCTTCAAAATCTTGAAGATCCGACAAGTCAATTTTTGAATCTTGTCCCTTTGAATCTTCTAGCTCTCCTTTCTTGTGAATCTTTAGGGTGAAATTGAATCTTAGATATAAAACCCTAAGCTCTGATACCACTTGTTGAATTACTCAACACCAATCACTCACTCTTCACAAGAACAATCAAAGAAGAAACAAAACAAACACACAATAAATTTTTCGAGGTTCGGCCAATTTTTTGCCTGTCCTCGCGAGCTCCCCTTGGAGGAGATCGATCTGTTCTTCAATTAATCTTCAAAATAATGCAACTCTCAAGAACAAAACTCTCACACAATACATACACAAACCCACTCTGAGAAACTCAACAAGAAAAAGAAACTCCTCTGAGAAATTTACCTTTCTCTTTTTTTTTTTCTCACATTATCCGTTCTCTCTCTCTCTGTGGTTTGTTACAAGTATATTCTCTAAATCTTCTTTTTCTTTACAAGGCTATTATATCATCACATATATACACAACAACCAGTAACACAATGACACGTCAACAAAAACTTATTACAATTACAAGTATACCACAAACGACACTACTCAATAAGCTTATTAAAAACTTGTCGTATTCCTTGTGCTACTGAGCTCCTTCATGAGAGTCTTCAATAACTTTAATCACATTAGACTGAATCAACAGTTCCATTTTCGACTCTCTATGCCTCTGACTTTGAAAACAAAGATGCCAAGCTCTTTAACTGTGTTCAGGTATATTTAACGTTATTAAAATGTCCTCCGGAGTTTTTCTTGTAATGAATAGTAGCGTTAGAGTATTTTTTTTTTACCTTTTTTATTTTTAAATAAAGGGTGATATGTATTTTGTAATTTATGCTTTATTTAACCTTTATTAAATTTTTGGTATGGGCAGAGAGGGCACCATAACTCTCTGGAATGCATGCCCATATTTTTTCTGACGATGGTATTAGGAGGAATAAGACATCCTTGCATATGCACTGGCCTTGGAATCCTCTACATCGTCACCCGCTATTTCTACTTCAAAGGCTACTTCACCGGGGACCCACAAAAGCGCCTCTCCATTGGGTTTGTTTCATCATCTCCTTCATTTTCTTTTTTTTTTTTCTTACAGAGGAACGGAGGATTTGTTTTTGGTAGTTGGAATAAGGGGTAGATATCCATGGTGTTTGGGGGAAAAGTTGAAACCATAAAGTTGAAATCATCATGTATTGTAATATGTGAGAGATTTAACCATTTGCTGTTGAAACTGTATGGTTAAAACCATAACCCCTAGACGCTCTAATTTATTTAGTAAACTTTGTGATTTTTTTTTCAATGAAATGGCCATAATGGTTCTACTGATAGGTTGGACCTAGAACCCATAAGTGACAATATGGGTGACTATTATATATTGGAATGTTCTGTCTATCTGATTGAAAATGACAATGCCTAGCTTGGGAATGTCTTTACAAATTAGTTCATGAACACTTTTGTAATATACCCTTGTTTCCTTCGAAAATTATAATTTTTTACCAATTAATACTTGATTTCTTTTCTGCAATTAAATACTTGATTAAATTGGTGGTTCTTTTTATGACAACAGGAAGTACGGATTCTGGGCGTTGTTCGGGCTCAAAGTGTGCAGTATTTCATTTGGGGCTAGCCTTCTCCGGGCTTGATCAATTATAGTTGCTCAACGGTGCCAACCCATTACCTGCAACTCTACTGTCACCTCCCACAACACAACCCATTTTTTTTTTTTTTTATAGTTTGGTCAAGAATAAGAAAAGCCCAATAAGGTTTTGGTTTGAGAGAGTTTTCAGTTGTGTTGGGTGGCTTGTAATGGCTAATGACCTTGTAGTTTGTCGTTTTTAATGAATATTGTGTCGTTAATACTGTTGACTACGGTTTTGATTACTTGTTTAATTTTTGATATGTTTTAAATAGTGTCAAACTTATAGTGTTATAAAAAATTTATTTTCTTTGGAATAGATATATGCCAATGCTCGCTGTAAAGAGTTCTATGAGGTGATTTTTTTTCCCCTCATCTATCGTCTATGTTTTGCCCCGCAAACAATTACCTATATGCTATTTTGTTGGCTGAACCTGAAAATGTGCCACTGATTAAGCCCTCAAACTATTTTGGCAAAAAAAAAAAAAAAGATTTATTCTAGTGTTAGATGAAAAATTTTTGAAGTATAGGTATCAAAAACAACATGTAATCACAAGATCTCGTCGATTCTTAAATGTTCAAGAACCCCGCTAAGGGTGGACATGCTTGACTGTGCTTGTCTCCTTGATCAAAAAATTAACAACGGGGCGCTCAGCTCGGCTCCGAAGATGCTTTCCTGTGGTAAATTGGTCTTGCTCAGACAATGCCTTGGTTCCCATGGTTAGATGAAGGCACTGACGGAGACAGGGAGCAGAGGAAGCCGCCCCTATCTTTTATTTTTTATTTTTTATTTTACATATAATAGTCTTAATTTTAATATAATAGGTACGTGTATAAATTAGATTTGGTCACCTTTAAATTAATAGTTCATTACATATTACTATGATCTTAATTAAAAAAGAAAAATATAGCCCCCTATCAACAAATCATTGCTCCGTCGTTGAGTGATAGTAAAAGTTTTGCTTTGATTTGCTAAGAGGTATTTAGTAAAGTGACTAGTCAAAATCCTGTCACTAACTATCATTTAAAATATTGATCTCTTCAAAATTTCTCCATACCCCTTTAAGTTGATTTAACCTCACAAAATAAAAACTACCTTACTGTCTACTCTTTTTTAATCCACCTCCATACACAATTTTCATCTCCCATCCTTATTTGAAGACAATACTTGTGTTTAATTTTGACTACATTTTTGTTTTCTATACAACGCAGGATCGACATTGCGTCTTCCCAAATTCAAATCTCACCTCTATATCTAGTGATCATTCACAATTTTGACTATAGTTTGGCACCAAAAAATAACAAAAACTACTAACATTTTTTTTCCCGGTAGGGAAATAGGTAAAAACTATTCTTTGTATAAACGATTAAAAACAGCAATATATTACAAGTATTAAATTATTTTAACACAAATTAAAGAGTATAAACTTGTAAGCTTAAACGACATGTTTGTTCTTCTTCTTTAAAGCCACAAAAACATCTACCAAACATTCTTCCACTTCCTTTTACACAAAATGTCTTTACTACTTTAGACGGATGCTTCAACTCGCATCTTGTAGTACAAGTCGCCTGATCTGAACATGGTAAGTTGTCCTTGAGGGGAACTTCTTTCAATGAATCTGTCATCAAAAACAATAATAGTAATCACAACAATAAAAGTTGTTATTGCTAAAACTCTAACAAAAATTTTTTTACCACAAATAAGCGTAAAGATTTAGAGAGTCCCTGAATTTAAGTGAAATATAATGTTCAGCCGTGCATTCTCAATAGTTACAAAAAATCTTTTTAGGTTGCCAATCACCTAAAAATTTCTCAATCGGGGCAAACTTTAGTTAATCTTGGACAGGATGAGCATAGACAAGCAGAAAGGATTCCTCTCCTAATCCATGCCTACATACAGGGAAGCATGATCGGGGTCGGGAGAAATTCTTGTCAGGTTGAGTTGTTCATATTATCGATAAAACAACAGGGGGGATGGTGCTTCTTGGTCCCCACCTCGACCTTGACTAAGGGTTGCTCCTTGTCCCGTTCCCGCTTCTAACCATCAAGCCCCATCTCCTTGGAATATCACCCTATTAGGACTTTTAGTGATAATATTTTCCAACATGAATTATTAAATCTTGTAATATGACATCATTTGACGGTAAGACTAGGACCTTATAGTTGTCGTAGAAGTGCAAACAATGATGCGTCCTCGCTCAATACTTTTAGCAACGATTTTATAGCGACTTGCTAAATAACTTTTATTCCATGAAATTTCATATGACCCACATGCTAATGAAATAGATGCTTGGATGGATGTCTTACATGCCATTAGAACTTTTCCTGAAAGAAGCTAATAAAAAATCCAGAGTTTACTCTCTCTTAAAATTTTGGATGTTCCACTCTAGATAAAAAAGTTTTCAAAAAAAGACAAAAGAAAGAGGGAATTTCTATAGTAGAGAGTGCAATTTTGTTTTACCTGCGGAGCATGGTGTTTTAACCGTCTGATTAAGATTTAATGATCTTATTTGTGATTGTCCACATAAAATATTTGCAGTGTATGATACAGAACTGCTTCCGATCGTAGATCAAACCATTAAAAAGTTGATCCAATCGTAAAACACTCATGCTTTATCAGTGGAGCAAAATTGTCTTCTTTATCATAAAACATAACAAAGAAAAATTAGAATATGCCCAATCAGAAAGACAATTTGGGATGTGCAACAAGTTAAAGATAAATTTATGCGTATGTTGGTGTGCCAGGCCTATCAAAATGGAGTTACCTGAATGCTCAAAGAAGATGAAGAATATCAAAATGGAGGAAAGGAGATAAAGGGCTTTAGATCTTCTGTTCATTTTCAATTTGTGTGTGTGTGTGTGTGTATACATGTATGGGCTTTTTTTTTTTTTTTTTTTTTGAGGGGAAAGTTTTTCAATTTGTATTAAACTATATGTAATGACACCGTCTTTTATATAGTGTGTGTTTCTTCAAGGAAATTAAAATATTTTTAGGAGATTTAATTGGGCAATGGCCCCCTCAGCTATGATTCGTTAATAATTCCACTCTAGTTGGACTTTAATTTTGCCCCATCTTCTCACACTTTGTTCTGGCTGCTTGTCTCCTTTTTGGCTTACTCATATTTGAAGAGATGCTAGTGCACTACACTATAAGATATGGAAAATACTAGAGACACCTATTTTAATCTTAACTTTTATATCAACTCATGATTTGTCATATTATTATTAGTTGATGTTTAAAAAATTTGTCTCATCAATACATTGCATCTTCCAATATAAGAATAACGACTCAAAAGTCAGTACAAAAGTTGAAATTAAAGTTGGTATCTTTAGTATATACAACAAAGATATTGTTCAGAAGTTCAATTCTATTTTTCCCTTTCTTCTTTCTCTTCCCTTTCTTCTTTCTCTTCCGTAAATGTGTTATTATTGGATAAAAAGAAGTAATTGTTGTTTTCATCTTTCTTCCTTTAAAAAAAAACATTTACATTTCCATGTACTGAAATTTTGTAAGAGTTTTTAAAATTTAAAAAGATAACCAAGTATAAAATAGAATGCATTTTTTGTCACCTGAAATTTTTATTAATTAGCAAGTTAGCCTCTAGACTTTTAATTTGGGCTAACTATATCCACTGATTTCCTAAAATATAGCAGAGTACCCCAAATTCATAATATTCGTTAAAATTTGGAAGTAAACATCCTCATGCATGTGATCTAACATGTTTCTTTGTCATTTACAAATTTCAATATTTGTCCTCAGATTGTGGTTAGCATTAAGATTCAAGAAGATGAAATATAAACCAAGCTGGGATAGTTTTACGAATGACATTTTAACATGTGATAGTTTTAGAAAAATCTTTTTCATTCCTATAGGAATAAAACCCCGTTACTTATAAAATAATAGGTTTCAATCTAGTCTGTAGTACATATCTTGAATATGTCTCATTGTTTTGTTAATAACGAGGTTACCTTATGAAGTTAAATAGGATTACTCATTAGAATCTTGACCCATAAGCTCTCACTGTCAAATTAACTGAATTATCACCACAGGCAAGTTGACCAATATAGTTAACGAACTATTATAAAGAAGTATTAACATTATGTTTGCATGGCCCTTGAGCTTAGCCCCTATAGTTTCAAGGTTTAATATTTAGATATTAAAAGCTTTTACATTGAGCCTTTTGAGTTGTTAGTTGGACTCAATAAAGAGCTAATAAAGTAACACCTAAGTGGGGGTACTATTTATATGATGTTGCTCTAGATGAATGAGAAGCTTAAATATATATATATTAAATCATAGTAATAGAGGAGACTTTCGTCAAAAGTAACAAAATACATGGTATGACTCTTTGTTTTGTGTAGTGTAAATAATAAATATTGAAGAAACACGGAACATGTGTTGGGTTCATCATTCATGTAATTTTTAATCTTGTACTTCCCTTAAAGCCACTTGTTGAAACATGCATATGATTTTTATCACGTTACCAAGGGTCAGTAAACTATCAACAAGACAACAATAAACCAACATAATTCACTCAACAAAAGCACCTCTTGAGCAGAGCCCTCCAAATTGTATAATACACATCCCTGCGTAATGCTTGAGGATCAAATTTGCAAGAGTTCAATAAGTACCTTCTGGATAATATTATTTCCTTTACATGAATTTTACTTAATAGTTAGAGAAGATAACTAGCATCAGTATTTCCTAGCATAAATCATTCTATGCCAACACCTCTACTCTAATTTACCAAATTATATATAAGAGTTCTAAATCATATATTGTAGGGCATTTTTTTTGTAAACATGTTTAAGTATGATACAACTTAAACATATAAACGTAGCATAACTTTTTAAGTGTGGTATAAATAAATATAGTTTCAAAAGTACGGTATAATATATAATCTTCTCAAAAATTAAACAATTTGGAAAAGAGAGAATTTTTTCTAAAAAAATGTGAAGTCCAAATGGTTTTATATTATTTCTACCCTTTTTCCTAACCATGCCCGTTAGATTATGTCTTTCATATGTGGAGCAGGACGAAATATATGTCCTGAAAATGTTATTTTTCAGAACTTAGGGCCAACCTGGCATAGGGTATAAAATTTAGGAGGGAATTTTAGAATTCATCAAAAAAAAATTTACTCAAGTTATATGAAACAACATAGGCATACTTTAATAATACTAATGGTAGACGTATATAATATCAATAGGGCTCTGAAGCTTTCTTATTTCTCACAATGTGGTATTAAAGCATTCAAATTAAAAGAACTATTACCATTTGCAATGTTTGGAGCAATACAAGACAAATGGCTTTTTCCCCCTAATAATTTTCCCTAGTACGTTCTTAAATTATTTTCAACGTTACGTGATCCTTTTTTTTTTTTTAAGAAAATGTGTACATTACGTTTAATTTTTTTAAGAGATAAAATATCGAACCGCACACGTTTTTAAACAAAAACATAACATAATATTAATCTACCCTAGGAGATAAGAACAGCACAATTTTCTTTACTTAAGCTAGCATTTATCATTGCTTTTTTTAAATAATTATATTTGCTAAAGGAGGCAATGACATATATCCCACACTTCTCCAGAATATATTTTGCAAACTCCTTTTGA
>CAMOHE010055368.1:0-16442 GCA_946598075.1 Artocarpus hirsutus
CCTTCTCGGTTTCTCATGTAAGCTACTAGAGCTTGAAGACTAGGAGACAATCTTTGACGGTACATTTTAAGAATCTAATAAGCCACTCTTGGTAATTCTTGGCAAATTTCTTTCTTTGGTTTAAGAGGTTGAGTTCTTGGATAAAATGCTCTAATAGCCTTTTTGAATAGGTAATCTTAACAGCAATAGCATGAACTCATAAACAATGGATAAAAAATGAGAGAGAGGTATGGCCGAATTAAAAATCGCGTGTTTTCACACGTTTTTACGCGTATCTTATCCGATATAGACTCGAATTTGGTTATGTTTTAAATTTTTGAGACCTTATCTAATAAGGAATGACCCTAGACCCAACCTCTATAAATAGGGAGTGAGTCTAATGAGTTATTAAGATCAATAGAGAGATTAAGAGTGATACTCTACTGGTGAGAATCTGAAACTCCCTGAAAGCTCTTGTTCACAAATCACGAACACTAGCTTTGGGTTCTCTCAATTGGTTGGAAGGAGAGTCACCTTGAGAAAGAGCTGAACGTGTGAGCCCACACTCACTCTGATCGTGGATAGAGAATAGAAAAGAAGACCAGCTGGTTAAGGCTCTTCTGGAACGTTACTTCTCTACATAGATTTCGGGAGCTTTTCGGCGAATACAAGGTCAGTAAGATCAGGTTAATTTATACATATAGCATGTCAAACTTGTGTTTTGAAAAATACTCTGATTTAAAATTTTTTAAATTCTACAGCGTATTATTTTTCCAACAATTGGTATTAGAGCCAGCTTTTTACATAAATTTGTGAGTTTGTGATCATGCTATACGTATAAATTATATGATCTTAATTTCTCTTATGCTTGAATTTAATTTTTTAGAGAGTTGGCACTCTAGGTTTCTATATAATATTATATGTTGTCATGGATTATGTGGTGAATGTATATTAATTAATTATGGTTGATTAAATCATTATTAAATTATTTATTAATTAATTAATTTATACCGGTTATGGTTCTTTAGAGATTAGAACATGTATCTAGGTTTTTTATGTAATTAGATGGCGGACTATCATTTCCGTCTAGGAATTATTATTCAATTTTAAATTTGTAAAAATTTTGTAATAAAATAATCATTCGGACAAGACGGACCTAGAAGATGGATGATGGCAAACCCATGTATTTCCTGAGTCTCTAAATTTTATGTTTTTGAATTGTTGAAAATAAAATTGATGAATTGCATTAAAAATTGTATTTTTTAGAAAAGGTGATTTCTGCTCGATCGGCATGCCGAACTCTCCAGTTCGGCAAGCCGATGGTCGTAGATCGACAGGCCAGATGTAAGGTTCGGTAGGCCGTCAGCGGGGCAAAAATCAGGCGGCAGGCCGAACTTCTAGTTGGCAGGCCGATGGGTCATGACCGACAGGCCGACCACACAGATCGGCATGCCGGCAGAGAGCTAGAAATTTTCAAAAAAGGTGCATTTTTGTTTTAATGCAGTTTTAATTTTATTTTTGAGACAATTTTGAGAAACATTAAATATGGATTTGACCGAAAATATGGAGTATTCGATTCATACGGGATTGAAGACTTGAAGATGGAATTACATGAAGAAGGATACAACTTAGAGATTCAAGTATGAAGAATCGATCATATGTTTCGATTATTCTCTTCTAATCTTTGTTTTCTATTCTCTAGGGTAGAACCATAATATTACGGTTATTTATTATTATTTTGCTTGTAGCTTTGCTTAATTGCTTTGCTTGTCTGCATTATAATATGTTTTGCCATGTATATTAATAACATGTCATATAAAATAGGGAGTGCCGCTCATATTAAAATTGTTCATGCTTATCTTTTAAACTAAAACCTTGATTTCAAAAGATTGAGTGGGAGAAGGTTTTCGAAGAGAGGACCTAAGGCCTCCATCGTGGTCTATAGGAAGAACATGGTGGTCCCGACCCCTAGGAAGGGATTTCTATCATGTACCAGATTAGATCTCTGAGAGGATAAGGTATTTTAGCATGATTTATGGTTATACACCCCTAGGTGGTGATTGTAAATCATGGATAAAATATTGAAATGATGGTTATACACTCATGTTAATTTTATCATTAACCTCCCATAGGAGCTCTGTTAATAAAATTAATGGCCAAAGAAACGATTATTAATATATGCTGGATCATACGGGTCCGAGATGGCATATATTAATCAGGAGGGGATTCGTGTTCCTGATTAAATTCGGCATGACTCCCCTAGGAGCTTGTTGAATTCTGAGTTAGGAATTATCATTGTAAGGTTGTGATATTTTCAAGGTTTTGACACATAAACATATTTGTAAGTTTTTACATGGTTGTGTTGTCTTAAGAAATTATTATGAAGTGTTTGCCTTATGTTTGGTATATGATTCTTTATTGTAGATTGAAAATGTCTAAAAATGCTTTATCTTTGATACTTGATAAAAACCTATTAACCGGAGAGAATTATAATGATTGGAAACGGAACCTGGATATCGTCCTTTCCTTTGAGAAACTAAAATTTGTGCTGACAACAACTTGTCCTCCCGACCCTATGGGAGACTCAACTAATGAGCAATTCCAAGCGTACGATCGCTGGAAAGATGCAAATGATCAGGCCTGCTGCTATGTTATGGCTAGCATGAACAATGTGCTGCAGGCTCAACATGAGGATTATGAGACTGCTAAGTAGATCTTGGATAATCTACAAGACATATTCGGAGGCCAAGCCATAACAAAGCAGCAAGGGGCACTTCAGAAACTCTTAAACTGTAGACAGAGGCCAGGGACGTCTATTTATTTTCCTAGAGATTATCCAGACATAAACTTGTACAATTATTAGGAATCTATTTATTTTCCTAGAGATTATCCAGATAAAGTTGTTTTAATTAGATAACTTCTCTATTGGGTTATTTGAATTGAAACTGAGGCTTTATCTTATAGAATCTCGGATGAAAAATAAAAGATTCGTTGAGATTTTTTTTGGCAATTCGGCATGCCAATCCTAAAGTTCTGGCTACCGATAAGGCAAGTTTGGCCTGCCTATGCGTGAATTAAAAATCACGTGTTTTCAGGCGTATTTCTTTCGATGTTGACCCGAATTTGATTCTGTTTTGAATTTTTGAGACCTTATCTGATAAGGAATGACCTAACCTCTATAAATAGGGAGTGAGTCTCAAGAGTTATTTAGATCAATTGAGAGATTAAGAGTGATACTCTGCTGGTGAGAATCTGAAACTCCCTGAGAGCTCTTGTTTACAAATCACAAACACTAGCTTTGGGTTCTCTCAATTGGTTGGAAGGAGAATCACCTTGAGGAAGAGCTGTACGTGTGAGCCCACACTCACTCCGATCGTGGATAAAGAATAGCAAAGAAAACCAGTTGGTTGAGGCTCTTTTGGAACGTTACTTCTCTACATAGATTTGGGAGCTTTTCGGCAAATACAAGGTCAGTAAGATCAAGTTAATTTATACAATCTCAGATGCACGCTGAAACTCCTTGAAGTACGAATGCTGACGACTAGCCTCGAAATCATCTGGTCTTGCCCTAGCTGCCATTTGCCAGAATGCAACAAACATAGCCCTCAACATTTCCAAACTCGACATCGGCCATTGAACGCCGTCTAGGTGCCATTCTCTAGCTTCTGAAAATAAAATTTAGACTGTCAATGGTATTTCATTGTCGTACCTATGTGTGCACAATTCTCAAGGTTCATAACCTTGAGCTCTGATACTATTTTGTCACGCCCTAGAGTACAGGAGTTGATGTGGTGGATTAATTGAGTTAATTAAGGGGATATTTTGTTAAAAA
This sequence comes from Artocarpus hirsutus, assembly GCA_946598075.1. NCBI lineage: Eukaryota > Viridiplantae > Streptophyta > Magnoliopsida > Rosales > Moraceae > Artocarpus > Artocarpus hirsutus. The sequence goes on from CAMOHE010055368.1 coordinate 3,812, forward strand.
TTAGGTTTTAGAATTAATTTTTTATTAGTAAAAATTATGATAATTTTAAAATCATTTATTTAAAGCTGACAGTTATAATATTTGAACAAGTGAGAATAACAAAATAAACAATAAGGAAACAGTAAAAACAATCAAAACATAAGGTGAGGCAAAAATGGGTCTCACTGACCCACATCTTGTGCACACACATAGTACTGACAATTTTGTAATACAACCATAGTCCAGAAATAATGAAAGTTAAGAATTTACATGCCTTGTCTTGCTATAATACAAACTACCAAAATCTTCTACTGGTCGCAAATCTGGACAATGGACTCTTCTCCGATCCTAAGCTGATATCCACCTATGGTGTAAATTTTGAAAACAAATAAAAAGTGAGCGAAAGGCTCAGTAGGACTATTTATTTAAAACATTTAATTCTTTAAAAGGAAGTTTTATTAATCAAATAAACATTCAGAAAATGAACTTAAATGATTAACAGATAAATAAACAAATAAATGAATAACTAATTAATCAATTAAATAAATGCGTAAGTAAGAATCCAATAAAGACCTTTTCTTACCAAAGTAATTTTATAGGTCGACCAAAAAGAATAACATTTTTTTTTCCGGGTAAACCATATGTAATTGACCACCGTTGTGGCCCAACTGGGTTTCGGGACCTGCCCCCAAGGTCGCGCACTATACGACCCGATCTCCGATATGGCATCATGCCCCAAAATATATATATACATATATATCTCTTTTCATGATTATTAAAATCTCTTTTTACCAATTATAATCATTTACATTCATTATGGGTTTGTTATGAAAAATCACCTCAATTCTATCATTTATAAAATCAGTCAATAAAGATGTATTTTCAACCAATCATTTGAAAACCTTTTTGTTAAAAATTCCTTTTAAGCCAAAACATGTAAAACTGGCTACCAAAGAAGGAGTAGAAGTCCTACCTTAATACTCATACTAATGTCCCACACCATAATCCTGGTCCATTATACATTAGCTACGCAGATCCACGCACAACCTTAAATGAAAACTAAGTCTATTAGTATATAACCCAAGATATCCTTGGTTATTAAATCATCTCATGGTATCCTAGTGTGCCACTTAGGTGTATAAAATAATTTTATAAAGTCAGAATTTCAATCAGGGTTCAAAACAGTGAAAACGGATAAAAATCACAAAATTTCACTATGCTCGATTGGCCTGCCGGTCGCCCTGGTTCGGCCGGCCAAACTATGCAGTTCAGCCTGCCAGAGGTCTGAGTCTGATCAGCCAAACTTTTTCAGGTTTGGCTTGCCGGTTGGATGAATCCGGCCTGCCGAACACTTGAATCCGGCCTACCGAACACAAAGTTCGGCCTGCCGATCTAGAAAAATTCTAGAATTTTCAGGCATGGGTCTCGGCCTCCCCGAGCCCAAATCTTCAATTCCAACCTGTTTTCTTAATTCTCAGGCTTGGGTAATGATCATAATCAATAGAAAAACATAATAGATTACTTTCTAATGCATTAAAACAAGTTTTAAATAAGATTTTTGGAAAAATACAAAAATGAGAAAATTTTGAGAAAAATGAAAAATCTTGTTTCAAATTCGTTTTTGATGAAACAAAGTTTATATTCTAACTAATCTAAGTTCATCTAACCTAGATTGAAGGTTTTCTAAGCTTAGAAAAGCTTAGATTTCAAAATGTAAGAAAATTTGAAAAATTTAAAAAGTTTAGAAATTTTGAAAACTAACCTTGGATTAAACTTTGATTCGAGTTTGTGGTTGCTCAATCACGTTCCCGAGCCTTCAATCCACAATCCTAAATCTTGAAATTGAATTTTGTCTCAAAAATTTTGAGAGAGAATGAGAGAGAGAGAGTGAAACCGAGAGAGGAAGTGAGAGAGAGCGAGAGAGATGCACGGGAAGAGAGAGAGAGAGGATGAGTGAAAATGAGAGAGAGAGAGAGGTGAGATATAAATAGAGGGAGAGAGAGAAAATTAGTTGCACAAAACTGTGTGCAACAACACACTGTGTTTTCAAATAAAAGCTACTTGGTATTTAACAAATCATTTTATTAAAATTTAAAATAATAATTAAAATTAATCAAGAGTAATTAAAAATTAAAAATTATTAAAATAATCAAAAGTATTATAAGTTTGGAAATTTCACAAAGTGATCAAATTAAGTTTAAAATATTCATTGTGTAACACTAATTCACCATTTAACACACTAATAATACTTAATTAATTTCAGGGTGTTATAAGTTCCCTTTCAAAAGTTTGCTTCCACAAGCTTTCTTGAACTGCCTTCACTTGATTTCTTGAAATGTAAGCTTAGTGACACTAAAGATAATTATTAGTTCAAAAATGTATTTTGCACATATCATAAAAATTGTATTTTTTATCATCAAAAGAATATTAAAAAGGCTTTATGAAACCTTGGAGCCAACACCCTCTCCCTTAACTAAACCTATCCTCTCTCTCCAAGAAACGATACTGAATCCTCAAAATGAACTTGAGGAGAATTGGTGTTGTTTCATATAGATGGAGGCCTATATAAAACAAGAGGATGCCAAGAACAAGAAACGAAATGAGTTGATTGAGAGACTTTTTTAGCAACTTAATCCACCCTTGGAGCATCCTATGTCCTTTGTACCAAGACAGGAATGCCAGTTAATACCACCATTGTCAATCCCTATTTCTTGAATATTCTTGAATGTGTATGACTTATACATATTTACTAGGAGATAGATTTGTTTGAGTATGACTATTCGAAGATTTATTATAGATTCTTAACTACATTGAGTTGTAGTAGAGCTATTAATATGAGATATTTTGTTTATTAAATTTGGCGTTGTTAATTTTATTTTAATGTATATATGTATATATACACATGAAAAATACAACATTTTGCCCCCAAATGTCCTTTTTAATTTCCAAATAATATATGGTTTTGCTACCAACGAATTGGTAGCTAGAAACTTTCGCTACCAAACTTGTAGTAGAAGTTTCTCATCTTTTTAGTTGACCAGATAAGTATTGGTGACCAAAAACTTTGGGTGCCAAAACAAACTGCTACCAAAACATTTGGTGGCAATAACATTCATCTATTAAATTATTGGTAGTAAATACTCAAAGTTTTGGCTACCAAAAGATATTTAAGACCACATATTTTAATAGTTAAAACATTTTGCTACCAAAATATATGGTAATAAAAACATTTCGCTATCAAAGTTTTGGTAGTTGATTTGTAATGCCCTCCTAACCTAGCAGCTTTAGGCCTTACCAGCTTAGAAAAAACATTTTCTTTTAACATCTATCATTGAAAACTTAACAAAAATAACTTTACATAACAAAAAATAATAATCTTTATTTCAAATCAACTATCAATATATAAGATACTAAAAATCATAAACTCACATCTAAATAACTTTAAACTCATCATGTGACCTTGGGCCATTCTTGCCTAGTCAACTTGAAACCACTACTTGGAATCTATCTACATTACAAAACTATATGAACTAATGCTCAGTAAGTATACCATATAGTTTCCACATTCAAAATTCTTTACTTCACACTCATTGTCCCTCTTTATTTGAACTCTTTTTTAGAAGAGATTTGGCCTTTATAACATTAACTTTCTTTGGTTTACAACAAGTATAAGAGTTCAAACCATATATAAAACTTTTCATAAAACATGTCAAAACATATACATATCATAATCATAATCATAGCTATCAAGATAAGTACATGCCTAATACATGGAGTATGGATTTAATTCAAGTTCCAATTGGGCCGGTTACAAGGGCTAGAGCTAAAAGATTCAAAGACAAACTTAATGGGCTGATTCAATGCATTTGGACTAAGACAAATTCATGGAGGCCCAAGGAAGATGCAACACGTGTTCCACAAATGTGGATTACCAAAATTCAAGCATTAGAATAATTCAGAAGAATTATCTTAAAGAGAACTTCAAGATGGCGCCAATTTCAAGAAGTGTCCCTGCGTCAATTTTAACTAGTTTCCCTTTTCTGCTAGTTTTCTTTTTCAGTCAGTTTCCTTTTCCAATTTAAGAAGCTTCCTGAATTATAAGGTTTGTTGCCATTTCAAGTACTTTCCTTTTTTTTATTTTGGTTAGTTTCCTATTTCGCTACTTTCCTATTTGGTTAGTTTCCCATTTATTTAGTTTCCCATTTAGTTACTTACTTGATTGTAAAGATAGTTTCTCTTTCAATTCCATAGACATGTAACTTAAGGAAAGTTATGAGATTAGATCATTTAGTTTCCATATTTTAATTTCTAAATTCTTGGTAGGAATAGGCGCTTTTCCAAAGGGCTGATTGTCTAGATTGTTTAGTTTTCTTTTTCTTAGATGGTCAACTTTAAGGCTGATTACAAGTTGTCAAATTTGTTGATTATCTTGTATTACAAATAGCCATTTGGCTCAACGAAATAACAAACAACTCATATTTTATTCCAACTTTGTGAGATCAAAATTCTCATTGTTTCTTTGAGAACTTTTTTGAACTTATCAGAATTTCCATGGCATTCAGCTTCGACTTATCACTCAAATGTTCATTTTTTATTGTGGCGTCTTTATTATACTAAGGTTCTTGCTTCACTATAAGCAACGGGTTGTAGTTTCATACAAACTTGTTTCTAAAATGATCTTGAAGACTTAGTTGATTCAAGGGTCTTGTCACTTTACTAGCAAGGTTCGTATCATATCAAAATGTAAATTTAAAACATATTTTCATAAACATATTATGGTCTGAGTGATTGAGTGAAAAGTATACTTATTTCAAGCTGCTTAACAAGGAACAATCATTACCTCTCTTTCTTTCCTATCATCCTTTCTTTTTTTTTTCTTTTCCTTTCTCTTATTTCTTTAATTTTCTCACTCAGATTGCTTATCTTTGGGCATGTTACAAAATGGCTCATTAATCCCCTATTTATAGGCATTTATTAAGCACGATAATGCATATTCTGAATTGTAGATCGACACATATAATCATGTGTCATTGTGCATGTAAAACACATGACTTCCTTCGACACTTAGCTACCACATATGTTTGCTACGTGTCAAAGTACATGATTGCCACATGATACCTAAGACACTAATCTTGCTTCAATCCCTACCACTTAGCATCATTTGTCACTATGCATGTGTACAACTTAGCTATTGTGCATGTAAGTCATCTAGCAATTAAATGTCTCACTAAGATTAATCCTCAGCCTCATAATGATGCCTTGCACTTCCTAGAGTAACGATTCATAACCTAGCTCTGTGTTTATATACCTAGCTTTCTTTGATTGTCACATCGTGATTAATTTGTTATAATCTCATTGAATCTTCTAAAAATTGTTCAATCTTCAATTCATGAGTTTCTAACTCCAAGATAGAAGCTTAAAAATTTGGGTATTAGATGATTACTACCAAAGCATTTTTGCTACCAAAATTTAGTAGCAAAACGACATGGTTAGTCCACTTTAAAAGATAGATATTTGAGTTTTAAGTACAACCTTTTGGTAACAGAACATTTTGTTGCTAAGAATATTTGGTAGCCAAAACTTTTTGCTACCACCTATTAGCAACCAATTTTTTTTGGTCGCCGAAATGTTTTACTACCAAAAACATGGTATTATTCAAGGTAGTAAAAAGTCAAAATTCTTAATAGTCATATATTCTCACTTGCTTGGAAAATATAATAATGGTGTGCTATTTTTCAAAGTTGTGATTGCACTTGATTTTCTTAAAGTCTTATTTATTTTCAAAGTTGTATCCATTGTACATTCGAAAAATGATTGCTTATCTCTCCTCCTCCTTTCTTTTCTTTTATTTTGTTTTTCTCTTCTAATCTCTCCCGCTCCCCCTTCAATGAGGGATTCTCTCTCTCTTTTAATGAAAGGCGTTCTCTCTCTTTGTGAAGGATTATCTCTTCTACTTCTACCTTCTCTTTTTTCCTTATTTTTATTATGTCTGTTAGAAAAAAGTTATTATGCGACTAAGACATGATTTGTATCTTCGGTAAAATTTTAAAAACCATTCGTCAACTTCAATCTCCTAGACTAAAATTCTTAGAGCTCAAAAACTTTAGAGAGTAAGTAATTGACCCAAAAAAGGATTTTGGGAACTAAACTAAAACTCTAAAGACTAACTACAATACTAGTTACCTGTCTCACGAGAAGGAAAATGTATCATATTTCCCTAGATATGAATGCTGTTTGATGCTTTCTTTTGGGCTAGTCTCAACTCTGTAATGCCCCTATGTGGAGGTTAGTAGTACTGAATAGATATAAATAAATATAGTTCACAACACCATTTAAAAATAGTAAAACATTGCCTATGGGTCTTTGAAATAAAACAGAAAAGCACCAAACATTAAAAATGCAGTCATCATCATCATAATATAGCTCCTAGCAACTAAATCATTTAACATAGACATTGCTACAGATTACAAATTTTACATATTCAATCAAGATACAAATAAGCTAAAATATTCTGATACGACACAAACAATATTGTCATCTATTCCTTGTCAGATAGGTTATACTAAACTCTACCTAAGAGATAAAAATAATAAGAATGAACATTGACATGCCCAATAGAGAATACAATTACTCAACTTTAGGTTTTATTAATTACTACATTAATTTCTGCATGATTAGTTAGTTCTTAATCATTATTTATCTTATGAGATTCATTATGATCATATTCTATGGATATATTGCGTTAATCATTACCGAGTTTCATACACATACATATATATACAAATATTATGATTCACTAATATTCCTAGGTATCCACGTTTCAATGGAGTATCTTATAACATTACTCATCAAAACCCATTTGGGCACGCTTTTCCACTCTTCATTCCTTCCAAGAACATCAGGTGAGGGGACATCAAGCCCCAAATCCTCACCAAGTCATTTCTTGTACAGTGTATTCTGGGACTTTCGACCCAAGGGAGCGTCATCACCTCTCTCTATTTACCTTTTAGCATATTCGTGCCCAAGGACGTAACCGCCGCCCTCTTCATGTCTTATTATTCATTATGTATAGAGTTAGTATTTCTTAGCCATACTTCTCAATCATATTAATACATGTCAAATTAATTTGTTCTCATTGTATAATACAGTACGAGTTTCATATCATTATATCATAAGTAATATCCATATACGTTCAAAGTAGCATATACATAACTTACATTGTAAAGAACCAATTTTAATCATCAAAAAATCACAAAAGATAAGTAATAGAATCCCTACCTTTATGCAAATAATCCTCAAATAACTTTTAGTTTACACAACCGAGTTTATCACGTAAGCTCCAAGTACGTTGTTTTCCTAAGACACATAACAAAATAACCATACTTAAACTTAAATTCTAATCTATAATTATGTCAATTTTCCATTTATTTTTATTAGTGTGTTATAATCATTAATATGCTAAAAATATGAATATCAATTTTCCAACTTAATTTTAGAAAATTATGAAATAAATACAATAACAATAAAATAAAAACATATGAATTTTATTTTGGTATACAATGTGTTAGAATGAATTTTTAAAATAATTATATTTAGAAATAAAACAATTAAAAGTTTGATATTTATTAAAATAAAATTATTTGAAATTACAAACTTTATAGTCAAATATTTATTATTTTCATGACATAAGTTGTCAAATAGCTATCCTTATCCTAGTGGTTTGGTTTTTCTTATTCCTCCCTTAGGTTGTGGGTTCAAATCCCATCTAAAGCAAAAAATCTTGCCTCCACTTTTTTTTTAATCTCCCTTTAGAAAAATGACATGTCGTTTTGAAGAAAACAACACAAAGTTTTTCTAGGAAAAATGACATGTAGTTTATGAGAAAAACAACATGCAGTTTATGGGAAAAATGACATGTAGTTTATATGAATAACGACTTGGAAAATTTATCCTAGAGAACCCATATTTTGAATTGTGAGCTTTTCTTTAAAATCTTGGTCTTCTAACAGTTTTCTAAGCATAAAAACAATATATAAATAATATATAATCATCTATAAATATCAAAAACACATTTCTCACAAATTTTGTACTAAAACACAAATTTAAATCAAAGTTTAAGTTTAAAAATCTAACCTCAAAACTTAGTTCAGAAGTGTAGTTTAATCTTGAAAATGTCCAAACTTCCTTGATCTATAAGTTTATGAGGAGTTGTTTATGAATTTTTGCGAGATTTGACTTGAAGATGTTGAATGCTATTTGCCTTAGTGTTGTGGAAGAAGAAAAAGAAGAAGAAGAAGAAGAAGAAGAAGAGAAAAGGAAAGGAAAAGTGGGGAAATAAGAGAGAGGTGAGTAATAGGTGAGGGAGAGAAAAGGAGACTAAATAGAAAAGAAAAAAATGATTAGGGGGACAGGGTAGGTAGAAGTAGGTGGGGCTTGTCTCCTCTGGAGACTTTTGACACAAAATACCAATGTGGCATTTTTGTACATAAATAGAACAATAAAAGCAACTCATTATATTTTAGACACAACAAAATTTCAATTTGACATGTGTTTTAAATTATGTTTTTTACAATTATATCCATTAAAATAACAGGTGTTACAGCTCTCCTCTCCTTTAAGAAATTTCATTTGGATACATAGGTGTAACTAAATAGTATATTGTCTTTGGACGATAAGTTTTTTGGTGGTGAGATAATAGAACGTAAGAGAAAAATAATCGAGAAAGTAAGATAGAATTTAACCTTAAGCCTGTTGTGGATAATCCTATAGGGATACGATATATTGTAATATGTCATGGAGACTTAGCTATTCAGGCATCGTAATTCTATATACACTACTGCAAAATGTGGATTCCACAATGGTTATAAACCATCGTGGAAAAATTTCACGACGGTTAAAAAACCATCGTGGAAACTTCTGTCGTAGAACAAGACCGAGTTTTCATGACGGTTTCGTGTAATAGAATAATTGGCGCGGTAGATTGGTGGGAGGTCTTATTTTCCATGACAGTTTTTAATGAAAATCGTCATGGAAGGTGGAGCTTCCACCACGGTTTTCACCAAAAACCGTCATGGAAGCAAAACCATGGTGGAAGCTACACCTTCCACAACGGGTTTTGATGAACACCATCATGGAAGGTGGAGCTTCCACCATGGTTTTTGGTAATAACCTTCATGGAAGCTCCACCTTCCACGATGGCTTTCACCAAAAACTATCGTGGAAGGGAAATTTGGTATTTTTTCAAAAAAAAATTCTCCAATAATTTCTATTTCCCACGAGATGGCCAATCTATGTGTTATCCATTGCATCAAGGCCCTAATTACATTCAATAATTGCTGTACATTAAAAATTGCATTGTATTTACAAGATCATTTTACATTTGAGATATTTTGAGCACTTTGTAATTCTACTGTGACGTGTACCTATCTAAAAAGCACAAACCTATTTACAAATTTTACCCACTCTAATCTAACTTCATGTATATCCGTATGTATATAAAAATCTTTTTTTCCTAAGGCTTGTATACCACTTGTAATTATATCCCACATGAAATGTAGAATAAAAAAACCACATTCTATGTTTCCTTGTTGTCTTGGACACTTACATTTCGAATATAATGTTCCGTTCAGTCGGTTTGTGACACTGGTTCCCGCTTGAAGCTTCCAATCATTAAGCTCCCTAATAATGTATCAGATTTAAATAATAAATAAATTAATAGACGATAAAATTATGTGAGACTAAAAATAATTAATTTTATAAGACAACATTAATACTTACAATCTTGTGACTGATACGAAATCCTCACATGGTGGGTGTCCGAGGGGGTCAAACCAATATATTTGGTCCTCTCATGGCGAAATAAGTCCCAAGATCCAATGTTCTCTAACGTTGTATGGCAGGAAGAATAATTTCCCCCTTGGTGCTTCAGCTAATAGGTGGAGGAGTGATGTGGCACGCTCTCTATGATCACTCTATAGGTCTCTTGGAACACTTGAAACAATGGCCGGAGATATGAAGCCAAAATTTTGTGCCATGCCTTGAAGTTCACAATATTGCACCAAAAAACTACAATAAAAAATATTACAGTGAATTATTTTAAAACACCTTACAACTTTACATATATTTTTAAAATACTGAAATAAGGCTGGAGTTATCACCTGAGGTATATGAGGATACAGTTTGCCCTGATTTCTTCAAAGCTGATGAAGTTGTAAACATCTTCATACCTCATATAGATAGGCAAATCAGTGCCAGTGACATTTACTAGTATCGGGCACTGAATGGTCGACCCATCGCGCATGAAAGAATGTGCGTATAGGTCAACTGCATAAATTCTTGAGGTACTAAAGCGAAGTTAAATGCAGGCAGTTGCTCATTAGTAACGGTTTGTCCTTGGCATTGTTGAACCTTAGGTTATGATTCTCTTGCTTTTAGAGAGCTTTTCTTTTTTTACTGTTTCTTTCCGCTTAGATCTTGGGGAACATGGCTAGGTACTCAACTCGTCTTTGTCAATGTGATGACTTCAACTAACCTCTTCAGCCATGCGACGAAGCTTCCTGCTGCTTCACCCACAGTTGTTGCTTCAAGTGTTGGAACAAGCAATTCAGTTGTTTTAACTCTGATGGTAGTGATGCTAACATGCATGTTCTCTTCCCCTAATAGTCATCCATGAACTGTATCAGTTGGAAAGCTCTCCATCCACACCTTCCCAAGCACAATAAGTGTACACCCACCGTTAACTCTATCCTCAACGAAGAGCCTACATTGTTCGGGCCCTTAACGAGGAGGTGACAATTGGACTTTTTGAGCTTCTGGAGCTTCTGCTACAGTATTGGGAGGGTTACAACTAGCTTTGGAGCTATTGCGTCGTGAGATGCTATCATCCGTCGACTTAGCACATCCTTGGGAAATGAGCTCAGTCACAAGACTTTAGAGTTTTGCAATCTCCGTCTACATCTTCAACATTTGAGAATTGAATTTTGACAATCTTGGTTGGAGGTCAAAGTATTGAGACTGCTTCACATACTTTGATTGACCGCAAACACGTCCTGAATGTTCCAGTTTCCCTATTGCCCTCGTCAGAATGTCATCATTACTGACAGATTGGAAGCTCCTTTGACTTTGTTGCGTTGTGTATTCATCCGGTATAAGAACAACACAACCATGTTATTCAAGCAATCCTTCATCCACCTATAGTAAAATACAAATTAATTGTTTGTGTTCATTAGACTTGCAATCAAGTTGGAAATCTCTACTACTTTTGGATTCTTAAACTAGCCATAGGGACCTTGACATGATTTTAACCACAACTCCTCCCGTGTTGGTTGTACGCCTATCTTTACAAACTGTGTTACGCTATGTTAGTAGCATAGTAATGAAGCAATAATTGATATTTGTAGTTTGAGTTAATTAGTAACGTACCATGGATTGCTCGAGCTCTCTATATCCCACTCGGCCAACCATAGAGTAGTATTCATTTTCTGCTCTTATTTTTCTTACATTTGATGATAGTAGTTGAAAATCACTGGAACATCGATACCTCACAAAAGCTTCCCAATCTTCATCGTTTATGAAGGGGTAGTAGTATGCTACCGTAGGAGGCCGTTTATATATATTTACATCCTCCTTTGGAATGGAAAGGTATGGCTGTACAAGGTGACATAGAGGTCGGATCTGAACCCCTTTGCTAATTCACTGCAAACCTGTAAAACCCTTTTCCTATACCAATCCTCAACTATGAAAGCTTCGTATATCTCTCTCCAAATCACATCTTTTACTTTATCTAAATCCTTAGACCTCCAATCTTTTGTCCATATTAGAACGTGCTCTCGACTAAGGACTCCGATCCAACTGCTTAATTCATGACCAGGTGCGCCTTCTGGTTGGCCTTTCGAATCAAAAGTCACTTCAATTCTTAAACCTTTCTTTCTCATCTAATGAATTTTTTTCATTAATGTTGCCCTTCGCTCAAAATCTACTTTTGGATCAAAATATATTCGCCTTCGTGGCTTACTGCGATGGTTTCCCTTGCTATATTGCATTGCAAATGAAGTGCAGCCTTTGTACTCCTTCTTGTACTGGTCACTATCGATTTTGCGAGACATTGTACCTATGCTACGTATTCAAAAACTAACATATACATACTAATATTAATCGCAAACTACACATATTCACATCTTTACATACTAATATCATGAATTGCACAATTTGACATAATTTCACATGTTAGACATATTGACATATTCACCATGAATTGCATAATTACTTTCCATCTTCACATATTCACAATTTCATATATTGACATAATTTCATATAATCAAATCTTAACATATTCACAATTGCACAATCTCAATGATACTTTTCACATATTCATATAATTTCACGTATTACACATATTCAAAAGTTTACACATATTCACAATTACATATATAATTTCACAAATTGTACATATTCACATAATTTCACATGTTCGATATATTGACATATTCACCACAAATTGCACAATTACTTGTCAGCTTCACATATGAACAATTTCATATATTGACATAATTTCAAATAATCAAATCTTAACATATTCATAATTTCACAATTTCAACGACGCAATTTCACATATTCATATAATATCACATATTAGAGAGAGAGTTACAATTTC